>CM031236.1:532401674-532544651 GCA_018340775.1 Taxus wallichiana var. yunnanensis
CAGTAATACGTTCAGTTACGTATTGCTTAATTCAAATTTGGAGACACATAATTCTTAAGTATGTATAACCATATTCTAATACTATTCTTTAGCTTTTATAACAATTAAAGAATTTTTTTAATTGCTGAGAATGTTAGAATTTTGGTTGAAAATTATGCATCCCATCTAAAATGCATTCAAATCATCCCTCCGAAAAAAATGCCAATTCCCTCAAAGGAGAGTCACCATCTTTGAAGAAAATTTATTCATAAAATGAGTTTGGAGAATAAAGGCAAGAGGATTGGTGATGTATTGGAAGATGTTTGATAATAGACTTTCTCCAAAGGATTGGCCATTCATTGGCTGTTTTCTAGAAATATTTTTTCTGTTTTATTTTGGTCTCTGCTCTAGAAATGCTATATTTGTAATTATTGTAATCGAATAATCCATTCCTTATATGTCAATTGTCTATTAGGGCTATGTTCTCTGTCCTTGATTCTATAAAGTCTTTGTTATAAATGGTTATGATGAATGGAAATAATTGTGCTTTAAGTTTAGTAGGATGTTGTTGTAGTGTATGTAACCGAATAGTTAAATTTTTGTTTCACTTTGTTTGTGAGTTGCATGCATCTAGATTTAATCTGATTTGAAAAATTCAATTCCAAACTAAGAACAAAAATGGATAATATGTTGATCATGGGTGTGTATATAAGATCCACAAACAAACCAAGGAATTCAGAAACTCAAAGATATAATGTAAATTATGTAACTCATGTATATACTATTAGTTTTATCATTGTGATGCAATCATAGAATAATAGTGTTGTAGTGCATATGTATGCTGGTCATTTATTCTCTTATCATTGTGAATTAAATTGAGTACTTTTATTTTGTGTTGGAAATGTAATGCAAGTTACAATGTAAACATGGATAAATGCTAATTTTCCCTAGAGTATTAAGGAGATACAAATAACCAAGGAATTTTTATGTCATGTAAACTATGCTAATAAACAAAATATATTGGGATACCTAATTCCTTTCAATATTGAATAAGATGATGATCTGATTGACTATATTTATGATATTCCTTTCTCTATTTCATCATGAATGCAATTAATTCCTCATTGAATTTTTATTATACTTTGAGCTTGGTAGATATCATTTTAGTATATGCGGATGGTAAAATTTTATTTCTCTTGTTTGTGTGTGACATGCATATCGTTTTATTGTGAGTTCAAAATCTAATGCAATTCAAGAAAAAATGAATAAATTCAATGGTCTTAGATGATTAAAGAATTTAGAAAACCAAGTCATTTTATCTCAATTAAAATACATTAAATATCATAATATAGTGGGATTCCTAATTCCATTCAACATTGAGATATATGATGATATGATTGACTATATTTATAATCTTCCTTTTTATCTTCCTTAGATATTACAATCCCCTCTTGTCCATTTTGGATAATCCAAATCGGAAGTTTAATAAGTGCAATCCATTTATGAAAGTTGGATGTTCACCAAGTGCATAGAGTATAACATACACTAAAAACTATGGGAGACCTAAAATGGTTGATGTGGATAATATTTTCCATTTTATTTTTCATAAAGTAGTTCTCACATATGTGTGGGAAAATATATTTGTGAGTTAATATTTAGGTGAGAATAATAATATTGTAAGTTTTTAATAAAACTCATGTAGAAGATGTGTAGAGAGAATAAAAGTGGTAGAAATATAATTTTATAATACATACCTAATTTCCATACTAAATACATCTAGATGTGTTTTGGAGTTGTATTAAAGAAATATAATTGTATGATACATACATGATTTTGAGATAGTGAGATGTTTTTGAGTTGAAGCTTCTAAACTATAGAGGGAAATCTTATGAATTTGAATAACTTTAGAGATTTAGTATAGGTAACCTATCACGTATTGTATTCATTTAACATTATCTCCTATCATCCAAGTAGTATCTTGGAAGATACATTGCTGAGAATTCATTAAATAGAGGTGCTACTAATCCATGAGGTGCACCCGAAGAGAAATGCATCTGTAGTAGTATCCATTAATGTACACTAGGATTCAAGGTTATATTACATTGATTAACTTGAAAATATACATTGTCCACCATTCCAAAATTAAAAACATTTGGGTGAAATCACGATAAAAGGATTGGAAATCAATTCTACTCTATGGTTTGGCATTTTACAAATTTGGTGTTTAATTGAATTTCACATTTTACAATACTTAAACAATATCTTCACTAACACATTTTCATACATATATGTGCACTATATATCCTGCATTCCATTCTCCTTCAAAATTGGCGTGCCTTCCATAATTTGTCACTTTCTCATTAACCAATCCTCGTGTAGTCTTGTAATTGTCAAAGAGAATTTGTAGTACAACTTCGATTGTTATTGACAACCAATATTAAATATGTATAAAATTTGATATTTTAGGCACTCTTTGCATTTAAAATCCATGTTACAACTAGGTATTTGTTTATTGAACTTGGCATGGTTTGTGTACGTGCCAAAAAAGTGTAGGGTGGCTTTATGTGTACACTCGACTCATCATGGATTTTTCCAAGGAAATTGACACGTGGATGATGTGATGATGGATGATTTTGAGGCGATTAAGGAGTTTGCGGAAGGTGATGAGAATGATGAGGGCATCGATGGCTAGTGGTTGAGGTGAGATGGATAGATGATCCTTTACCAATGAACCTATGAGAACTCGACTTGTTCATCAAAGGAAATGAAATTTCTTCCTATATATTCTTGAGGGGCACGAGATTAAGAATGAACGCAACATGAAATTCATAACCTTTGAGTTAGTGAGATGGATTAGGCTATTTCAAGGTTGTAGAACTCTTTGAATGTGAAGTCCCTATATGGGAAAGTTAGTACAATCTAAATTTATGATGAAAAAAATTTATTCATGAAAAGTCAAAATTTTGCAAATTACCCTTATATTCTTAAAATTTTAAAAATATAATGTATGGATAAAACCCCAAATTTTTATTGAATTTATTTGTAGACAAATCCAATTAAAAACTATGTTAAATATTGATGAAATCTTAGCTGATTTTTAAAAATAAATTTCAAAATATAAACACTAGTTTTGTTCCATATGAGTGAGGGAATGTTTTCTTGTAATGGCATCCAATTTGATTTAGCTCTATTAATTATTCTTTCAAAAATGGATGAATGTATGGATATTTCTCTAGTTGGTACATTTACTTAAAACCTAGCACAAACGTTGGATGGAGATGAAAATATGATAAAAATTCTTTATTATTAATTCAATGTTTAATTATGATGATAACATGATTTTAAAGCATAATTGCAGCTCCTGAATGGGATCACCACTTAATAGTGGAGGTTTATCATTATAAAGCCTTAATCCACCATAGGGTTTTAGTCCTTTGAGGTCAGAAAGCTAAAGAAAATGATCAAACATGAAAAAGTGAAATTGATTATAGAAAAAATATTCCCTCCATTCAAACAACACTCTTTAAGAATTTAACTTCCATATTTCCAGAAGCAAAGCATCCAAGTTACTTTAAGAGAGAAAAACCCCTTTTTATTAATTACTTGCTTTATTAAGTGTCCTTTTATGATTATGAATTAAAATAGGCCATGATGACTTAAAATACTATTATTAACTATTTCCAAAATTAATAAATTATCCTATGGTAAAAGAAGGATAGACTATGGGTATTGTGACTGAATTAATTTTGAAGCGGGGACATAATTTTTCACCTTCCCAAACTTGCTTTCCCTCAAGAAATTACAAGCTAGGATGATCCAACATTTCTTCTCCTTCCCATGTGGCATCGTCAATTAGTGTGTCCTTCTAGCATATGAGATACTTTGTTATGGTTTTGTTAGATTATATATTTTTTCTAACATTTATGATTGTATCATGAACGATATAAACTTTCCTTCATCTTCCGAAGAAGGCAAGTAATCCAAAGGAAATACATGATTCCCTCATACCTCTTTGAGGCATGAAATATTGAAGATATAATGCATATGACTATATGAAAAGTATTCTCAATCCGATGTTAGTATGCATATAATTTTTATTGATTCTATCCATGCCGATATTTTACTTGAGTATCTCTAATATATCTTGAATTCTTTCAACAAAATTTTTGGCATCTAACCTATATGACATGACCAAGTCTACTAAAGAAATATTGTCATACCCATAAAAATATTTTAAGGGGGTCATACCCAATGGACATATGATATGTGTTAATGGTCCCCCATGTAGATTCATTTAATCTAGGATAATTACTACCCCACCACATAGTTACTTATATATCCCTCAATCCATTTATCCACAATTTGACCATTTATATGAGGGTGATAAATCTTCACTTTAGTAGTAAACTTAATTTATAAAGAAAAAGAGTTCTTTAAAATATAAAGTCGATGAACCTATTTTCCACATCACTAATGATATTTTTAAGAGCCTAGGAAGTCTCGAAGAAATTATCGAAAAACAAATCAGTCACTAGTAGTGCCTTAAAATAAATTATGATATGGAAAAATCGAGCATACTTAGTGATTCGAGTCAACCACTAGAAAATACATCTCTTAGCTAAACCATTAGAAATTTGGTGATGAAATCATTAGAAAATTTTTCCCATTTCTGAGTTGGAATCGTTATGGGATGCAAAAATCTAGCTATAGCTTGAATCAATGGAATTTTGACACAATTGTCTTTTAGTTGGTTGAAAAAATTAGAATTAGATTTTGATTTGAGATCAGTCTTTTTTTCTTGTAATCTTTTAGGAAATGGTGGCTCATTACCTGTGTTTTACTCTTTATTGAATTTTACTCAGGTTGTTGTGGATAAACATGTAGTGTCTTTTGTATTTTTGCGAATCGGTATGAAGTAACTTTGGTTCATCTGCAATTTCAGTAATGGTGGGTCCAACTGGTGGAGGAAGTGCTCTTCCTGAGTGGAGATGGATATTGTTGATATCAACAAAATAGGTAGGGTATTGAGATGGTTCAATGGAATAGGTTGGTGAGAAGATTTATTGTTAGGGTTAGGCATTGGTTGAGTAGGTAGTTGGGTAGCTTTTGGTTGAGAGCCATCTTGGGGTTTGACATCATATCTTGTTCTTTGTGGATAAGGAGGTTGTTCATAATATTTTGGTAATTTGGAGGTGGGTTAATCCTTTGCTTCTCTCCTCTCCAAGGCTGCTACCATGATTGAGGAGGTTGTTTTCATTGTTATTGTGCTTGGCATTAGAATTGAGGTTGTCATTGTTGTTGATATTTGTTAGGATATGAGGCCTAACCATGAGGTTATCCCAAGGTGGTGGCTACATATATGAATTATTAGACCGAGTTTTGAAATGAATGCATAGGGTCTTGTGTCATACCTCCTTGCCTCGGTGGTAACAGATTTCCTTTGAGCATTATAGAAAATTTTCCCATCCTCTGTCTCCAACATCTTGAAATTAGGTGAAGCCTCCCTTTCTTGAGAAATGTTGGTCAATTCTCTGCATCTATAGTCATATTTCTTCCTTCTACATGTATTACAAGATGCTCTCAAGTGCTTTGCTTCTACATATTCCTTTTTCTTTTTGGCATGTAGAGCATCTAATTGATTAGCCATGTCATTGATGATCTTTTGATTCTTGATTTTAAACATGTTGACAATCTATGACTTGGATATATCCCCAATTATTTTGGTAGCCAATCCACCTCTTGATCTTACACTTCTTACCCTCTTCATAGTATCTCTTGAGTAATTTTTGTAGGCTTCATAGATTTCTACAAAAGTAGCTTTTGAAATGTCCCCCGCACTTTTAAGATCTAGAGAATTCATGTCCTTCTCACTAAATCCCTTTAAATAGAGTAATTTGAGATATTCAGGTCATAGTGCGGTGTTCCTTGACTTACGAGGCGTAGAACATGAACCTTTCCAAATAGTCTTCTAATGGTTCATCCTATTTTTGTGCCATTATGTAGATTTCATCACCTTCTTTGTTGTTTGGTCTACAATAATCCTAGTACTTATCGAGGAATTTCTCCTTCATTTGTGCCTAAGTAGTTATAGCATTTTTTCCCAATTCCTTGAAGCATCTCAAGGATGCATCCTTGAGTGTAGTAGGAAATAAATTCAATTTATGTTCATCAGTAGTATAATCATAACTTATGCATAGAACATCAAACTCATACAGAAATGTATCTAGGTCCTTTGTCATTGATCCATGAAAATTGGGCAAGGCTTAGGGAGATTTATTCTTCACAACAATAACTACATTATTTTCTATAATGGGAACTCATAGGTGGTTTCCCAATTTCAAACATTTTGATCTACTTCTTCTCCCATCTCCGGGCTTCTCGGGAGAAGCTTGAGCTATCACTTGGAGGATTATCTTCTAATAGTAAACCTTGTACAAATGAAAGGATGTCTTCTTCAGAATCCTCAGAGGTATATGAAGAGATATGTGCTACTTGTGGATTAGGTAAAAATATACCATGGGAATCCCTTGGATGGTGCATGCATCAACTAACTCAACTCATCAATGGAAATTAGTGGGGGGTGGTTTGGAAGTGAATTTCCTAAAACCTAAATTGCTCTAAGAAATGAAAAACCTCTTCAAAAAACTTATAACTTGACAGTATCCCCGAAAATGATGCCAAAAAATGGTGGTGAAAATTAACTTACACTAATTAATATGTTGTTCATTAATCTACTGATAATTTAATTATCAACCTAGGGAATCAAATTTTCAATATTGCCGAGTGTAGTATGTACACTTATAGATGTTTGGGAGGTATAAAGGTAAATTGCTATCACTACAATTAGGAAATAACAATGCTGAAAATGAACTAGATTATGACTGAAAGTAAATACTATGGATAATGATAAAGCATGTAAAAATAGAGCATAGATAAAGAATAAGTTGTTGTTAATCTAATCATGCAATGAATTAAAACAAAAACAAGGAGAGGGATAACAAACCACAAGTGGGCCCTGCCTTGGGTGCTAATCCCTCATAAGGCCTATTTGTAAAACAATTTAACAGAAATCATATTCTTATTTCATCAACATGAAGATTACAAGTGGAAAGTACAACAAACTCTATATCTATGGATCTATCTATGTATCTCTCTTCTCCTTCTACAACATTAATCTTTCCTTTTTATATCCTTCATTACAACGGAGGCATGAAGAGATAGATTCCTACTAGGAGTTCCCGTGGGATCAAGGAAAATATCTTAACCAAACAAATCGGAAACTTACATGCATGCAATAGAACTATTCATAGATGTTCTCATACAATCACATAATTGAACTAAACGATTAGTCAATAAACCAATTATTAAGTTATGATTCAAATCAATTAGTTCTCTGTTTGAGTTACAACGCATAATCGGTGATGAAAATTTAGTCTTATTCTTGCTCTCATAACTGATTTTGCCATCAACATGTGCAAGCATGTTAGTTTACGCATGTAAAAACTTATTTACAAATAAGGATGGTATTTATACAAAGCATTATTTTACAATCAAAGGAAAAAATGAATACTCATAACCCACAAAATAAATTAATATTTAGTAATAATTATATTAACTAATATCTATGCCATGAGTTCAAGATATAGTGGAAATGTTCAAGTAGTATCACCGAGAAATACAAGTTCAAGTACAATTGGCTAAAAAAATTATAGAAAATGAGGTGTTTAAAAAGGAAATAAAATGAATCATCACTCACCTTAAAAATTATTTACCAAACATGTTTCAAACAACTCAAGAAAAATATAGGACACTACAATATGGTTCCTACTCAAGTCATCTCATCCATACAACCCCAATTTAGGTTATACCCAAACTAAACTCTAGATCTATCTTATGATAACTTGTGACTAGCTATTTAAAACCTTGGATGACTCTAGATAACCAATTATTTATAGGAATGGTAGCATGTTTTCTTTCTCCATTGGATCTAGATAATATTCAATTTGATATCTTGTTTGGGTTGATACACAAAGTTTTTTTGTCTACCTCCTCACTAGCCTTTATTATCAAAAAATTACATGTTCTTGTTGATCAATAATCACAACTACCACCTATTATATTTCTTCCATTATATCTTTTCATGGGATTGAGAAGCCATTAGGGATTTGATTTAACTCATGGACATGTTTATCCTTGTTTGTATTTTATCATCACCTCTCACATGACCCCCAAGGGTCAAGAGTATCTTGAGAGGGACAAGAACTTTCTATATCATGTCCCCATTTTAAAATTAATTCAGTCAAAATACCCATAACATATCCTTCATTTCTCACTTTGGATAGTTGGGATTTATTATGGAAATAATTAAGAATAATGTTTTAATTCATCCTATATTTTAATTCATAATCATAAAAGGACACTTAATTATTAGATTAATAAAGCAAGTCATTAATTAAAAAGGGGTTGTTTATTTTTAAGGAAACTTAGCCACTTTCCTCATAAATAGTGAAAATTAAACTATAGAAAGGAGTGTTTAATAAAGGAAGTGTATCCTTTATCTATTGTTAATTTACCTTTTGCATTTTTGATTATTTCAATATTCATCGTCAAATGATGTACACCCTCCGGTAGATTAAGCCTCAAGGACCAAAAAATTCTATTATGTTGAGGTGGTTCTATTCACGAGCTTCAATTATGATTTCAAATCATGTTATCATCATAGTTTAGCATTGAATTAATAATCAATATGTTTTATCATATTTCTAGCTCTTTTGAGGGTTTATGCTAGGGTTTCTATTCAATGGACTAACTAGGGAAACATCCATACATTTCTCCATTGATGATGTCATCATTACACACCTACATTAGCTTAAATGTCATAACTAGCAATCTATCCCTCATTTTTATTGCTCTTGAGGAAGAATTTGGGGTTTTTATTTGTATTGGTCATCAAGAACAAAACTAGGGTTTCATTTCTATAATTTATTTGTAAATTTTTTCTAGGGTTTCAACCAAAATTATTTTAATATTTTTACCTAATTTTTCTACAAATTAATTCATTAAAATTCAAGGGTTTATTTGTACATATTGTTGTTCAATTTTTAGAATAAAAGGGTAATTTAAGAGGTTTATATTTTCATCTATAAGGGTTTTCATCATAAACTCATATTGTAAAAAGTTTCACACATAAGCAAACAACATAGTGGTATCACAGCTTTGATCTTTCCAACCTACAAGATAAACTAATATTTTGGTTTCATATGAAATCTAATAAAATATAAATCATGTATCATCAAATAGAAAAATAATTTCTCAAGTCACCGAAAAATAATCCATGATGGGAGATAGATAATAGAGAGGAAATATTTATAAATTCAATTTAGTAGTAGAGATAATTTATACGATGATGATAGAATCGATGGTTGAACCTTATAGCATGTTAAGATATGATAACGGAAAATATATTTAAATAATTACCTCAACCTATGAAAATAAAGGCTAATATAGGAGATGGAAGCTCCTCTTCTAATGAATGAACCTCATTATATCATCCTTCTAAAAATTTCAAATTAAATTTCCTACAAAAATAAGAATAAAAACTATATGAGTCTCGAGGTAGACATACCATATGGAGGTCCTAATATTTAATAATATCATGAGGAATATGCAGTAGTCAATACTATAGTACAAGAGTTTCTAAAGTTCTGAGAATTGTGTGACTTAAGGATGAAGAATGACAAAATGAAAAGAAGTGTAATCGAGCCGAGAATCCCTAGAAATACATGAAGAAACACTTTGGAAATATAAATATTCCCACTTATAATGGCTCGAGATAAGTGCTTTTCCCATTCATGGTTAAAAAAATGGCTACACACTTATCCTTGAATCCTAGTTACGAAGATAAAACTATCCAATTCGTCATACATCATTTGGAAGGAATTGAACATGATTTTTGATACCACAATATGATTACCCAAAGTAATGCCTATATATATATATACTTTGGAGGAATTCAGATAGATAATTGACATAAAGGTTTAACAAAAGAGATATGGAGGTCTATTTAAGATAATTATCCCAACTCAAATAGGAAAGAACATTAGACAACTACATTGTTGAGTATTGGAGGATGTATGCAATGGTACTTGAATTACTCAAAGAATACTTATGGATTTATTTTTTGAATGGTTGGTTGAACCACTCAGAGGTTTGGTGAAATATTTTGAGAATTTTCTCTTTAGAAATAAAATAAAAGAGAATTGAATATAGAATCATTAGCTCCAAAGGGTAAATTTATCATGTAAAACAAAAAAGCACAATATCTTTTGGGCAAATAAGGAAAACACTTTTAGGAAACCAAAGCTAGCACCTTATAGATATAAAAGAATTTATTCCAGTAAGGATGGTTTCAACAAAAGCATCTTCCAAAAACAAGTAAACATATGTAAACAAGAATGAACACAAATGGAAAAAGTTATGATTCACTTGCAAAAATTTGTAAGACCCCGACCATATATGTCTTGGGCATGGAAAAGTAAATGAGGTCACATCAAATTTTGAAACATTATCAAAATAATTTGAACCATAATTTGGGGACCGATAATCGAGAACATTAAAAGAAGGTATAGGTAGAAACTTGAGGAGGCACCCTTGCCACATTATTAGGTGTTCCTAGATATCATCCTTTTAGATTTTAAGAAATTTTACAAGAGAAAAAGTCACGGTGTTTATTGATAAAGGGAAACCCATGATTATATTGATGAAGAATTAGTAGTCGTGATGAGGTTTAAATCAATGGATTTCAAGGGTTTCAATGTGATTGTAGATGATGGCCTCACCCATACAAGTACCAAGAGAATCCAAATCTTAATATTAAATTGAGAATATATAATGTAAGTGATGAATTCTATGTTTTTATCATAGGTTAAATATATGTGGTACTTTATTTACAATGGTTATATTATTAAGGAGAATTCATACAAAATAATCATATTATGGATCTAAAGTTTAAATCAGAAGGAAAAGAGGTTGTGATCCAAGGCATGACCAATGGAGCTCTAAGAGTGGTCATCTCTAAGAGGTTGGAAAGATATTGTTTGAAATGGAAAATTAGTACATGGGAAGGTCATTAGTTGATGAGTTCCACAACTCCACTTCTAGATAAGAAATCCTATTAGCTAGATATACATTCCATTATAGAAAAGTATGCCATAATGTTTAGTAGTATACCTTCGTGATGTCCACCAGATAGGAGATTTTAGAACATAATTAAGTTGGAATCAAGTTATAAACTTAGAATGACAACTCCCTACCACCATCCAAGATAATTTAAAGAATATTTTGATAAGGAAATGACAAAATTATTAGAGATTAGTCATATATGGCGTATTTCTAGCCAATTCGCTTATTTTTTGTCCTAGTGAAGAAGAATTATGTAACCATGAGGATGTATATTGATTATCGGGATTTGAAAAAGAAAACCATAAAAAACAATTAACCCATACCAAGGATCGGTAATTTGATTGATGAATTGGATGGAGTCATATATTTTTCAAAAATTGACATGAAATCTAGCTAACATCATATTTGGGTAAGAGATGAAGATGGAAAAATAATAACTTTCCAGTGTCACTTTGGAAATTTTGAGTTTTTTTTCATTCCTTTTGATTTGAAAAATTCTCAAAATAATTTCCAATAATGCATGAACCATATCTACTGAGTAACTATTTGATTAATTTCATTTTTGTGTTTTGTGTTTCAATTTCAAGTGTAAATTAACATGTGGGAAGAACATCTTAGGAACTTGAATACAAATATGGAAATTTTGGAGAAGGATAATATCTTTGATATGGATTCTAAGTGTGAGGTTGGAATGACTAAAATTATATACCTAGGCCATGTTATCAATTCCCAAGGAGTTCAGGTGAAACAAAAATAAATCCAAGATATATTGGATTTTCCTCCTCCTACCATAATGACATAGTTGAGAGGATTCTTGGGTCCTTACAATTACTAAAGGTGTTTCATCAAGGTATGTTCACAATTGGTTATTCCATTGAGTAATTTAATGAAGAAGGAAGCATTCGTATGGTCCTTTTCATCCCAAAAATCCTTTAGAAAGGGTAACGATTTTATGTTTAGTATTAGTTCAAAATGTTTCAATTACATTTGTGTTGTAGTTTGATGCATTAAAAAAAGGGATTTTCGTAGTTTTAATGTAAAAGAAACATCCCATAGCCTTTGAGATTAAGAAACATAATGATGTAGAATGTCGATTTTTATATATGAAAAATGAATTCTATCTATCATGCATGCATTGGTAAAATTTAGGAAGTACTTAGTTTTGGTATATTTTTGGTTGAGAAAGATATAACAGTATGATTTTTTTCCTCAATCAAAGGATCTTCAATGCTAGGAAGGAAAAATGGGTGAGTAAACATCAATCCTATGATTTTGACATACAATATGTTAAAGAATAAAAAATTGTATTTGATGCTTTGTCTAGGAAGCCAACCCTCTATTCTATGTTTAAAATTTCTACCAATTGGAAGGTTTCCACAACATCTTAGAGTATGAAAATAATTATTTCAATATTGATATCCTTGATGGAAAAATATAGGATGATAGGTATAAGGTATTGGATGATCTCATTTTATATAAAAATAGAATCTATCTTATTCTTGAATAAACTACAAAATATTAAATTCTAAGAGAAATACATGACACACCCTTGTTTCATCATTGGAGGTATTTCAAGACTTACAAATGAGTAAGGTAGATATTTTTTTGAAAAGGAATCAAGTGACTACTCATTCAATACACTAGGTAGTTCCTTACTTATCACAATAACAAATTAGGAAAAGAATTTCTCTCTGAAGCTTGTCGCATCCCCTATTGATTCCAACTCGAGATGGGAAATCATTTCTAATTATTTCATCACTAGAATTCTAATGGTTCGAGTAAGAGATGTATTTTCTAGTGGTTGAATGAATCACTAAGTATGCTCACTTTTTCCATATCGTGATTATTTTCAAGGCTAATAAGTAATGATTTACTTTTCAAATAAGTTCTTCGAGACTTCATCATATCCTAAAAATATCATAAGCGGCAGGGACAATAGCTTCATCAGTTTATTTGGAAATAATTCTTTTTATAGGAATTTAATTGACTACTAGTAAGAGTTATCACCATCATATAGAAGGGGAAATAGTGGATAAATGGATTGAGGGATATATAATGAACTATGTGGTGAGGTAGCAATTATCCTAGATTAAATGAATCTACATGGGGAATATTAATACATATGATATTTCCATTTGTATGACCCCCTTCAAATCTTTGTATGGCTATGACACTATTTATTTTGTAGACTTATTCATATCATATAGTAGAGTGTCAAAGTGCGAAAGATTTAGTTGTAAGAATTCGTGATATATTAGATAAATTGAAGTAAAATATATTGTATGCATAGAATCAACAAAAAATATATGCATACTAACATTGGATTGAGAAGAGTTTTTATATAGTCGATTAATAAAATCTTCAACATTTTATGCCTTAAATAGGAATTAGGGAAACATATGTTTCCTTTGGATGACTTACCTCCTTTGGATTTTGAAGGAAAGTTGATATTGGTTCCTAAGACTATCATAGATGTTAGAAAAAATAGCTAAGTAATAAGACCATATAAAAGTATTTGGTCCCTTTGGAAGGACCCAAAAATTGATGATGCCACATGGGAAGGAGAATTTATTTTGGATCATCCTAACTTGCAATTTATTGAAGGAAATAAAGTCTAGGAAGGGTGGAAACTTATGTCCCCATTTTAATATTAATTCATCGAATACCCATAGCCTATCCTTATTTTCCCATAGGCTAAGTGATTTATTATGGAAATAGTTAATAATAATATGTTAAGTCATTATGGGCTATTTTAAATCATAATCATAAAAGGACACTTAATTATTATTATTAATAAAACAAGTCATTAAGAAAAGGGGTTTTGTTTTCTCTTAAATTAACTTGGATGCTTTCCTTAGAAATATGGAAATTAAATTTAGAAAACGGAGTGTTGGTTGCATAGAGGGAATATTTTATCTATATTAATTTTGCTTTTGCATGTTTGAGCATTTACTTTAGCTTTCAAAGCCTTAAAGGACTAAAACCCTATGGTGGATTTAGTATTTTTAATGATAAACCTCCACTATTGCGTGGTGATTCTGTTCGGAATATGCAATTATGATTTCAAATCATGTTATCATCATAATTAATCATCGAAACAATAATCAAATATTTTTATCATATTTTTAGTTCCTTCCAATGTTCGTGCTAGGTTTTCTAAGTAATCGTACCAACTAGGGAAATAACCATACATTCATCCATTGTTGGCATAAACATTAATAGAGATAAATCATATTGGATGCCATAACAAGAAGATATCTATCATTTGTATAGATTCCGAGTTAGTGTCTGAGTTGGTATTTGTATTTGTCATCACGAAAAAATCTAGGGTTCATTTTTGCAATTTATTTTTAAAAATTAGCTAGGATTTCAGTCTGAATAATTTTCATAGTATTCACTTGGATTTTTCTACAAATAAATTCAATAAAAAGTGGGATTTTATCAATACATTTTATTTTTTAAAATTTAAGAATATAAGGGTAATTTGAGAATTTTGAATTTTCATGAATTAGGGTTTTCATCATAAATTTTGATTGTACTAATTTTCCCAAAAGGAAACTTCACATTCTAAGAGTTATACAACCTATAAATAGCCTAATCCACCTCACTAACATAGATTATAAAGTTCATACTACATTCATCCTTAATCCCAAAGTGCCTCTCGAGAAGAGATAGGTAGAAATTTCATTTCCTTTGACAAACAAGTTGAGATCTTGTAGGTTCATTGGTAAAGGATCATCTATCCACCTCACCTCAACCAATAGCCATCCATACCCTCATCATTCTCATCAAATTATTTGAACTCCATCATCACCCCACAATCCTCCATTGCCACATCATCCACATGTCAATTTTCCTAACACAACCCATGAGGATTTGAGTGCACATGGAAAGCCACCCTACACTTTCGCCAAGTATAGAAACCATGCCAACTTCAAAATACCAAGAGCTATTTGCAACATGTATTTTAAATGTAAAGAGTGCCTAAAATATAAAATCTGATTTGTATTTAATATTGGTTGTCAATAACAATAGAGTTGTAGTAAAAATCCTCTTTCATAGTTACAAGACTACACAAGGATTGGTTAATGAGAAAGTGAAAAATTATGGAAGGCAAAACATTTTTAAAAGATACTGGAATGGAGGATGCATAATGCACACATATGTAGGAAAAAGTGTTAGTTAAGATATTGTTTAAGTTTTCTAAAATGCAAGATTCAATTAAATAACAAATTTGTAAAAATTCCAAACCATAGAGTAGAATTGATTTCCAACCATGTTTATCATATTTCACCCAATGTTTTTTTGCATGTTGGAATGGTAGAGAATGTATCTTTCAAGGTAACCAATGTAATATAACATTGAATCCTAATGTACATTAATGAATAATCAAATCTGATGCATTTCTCCTTCTAGGTGCACCTCGGAGTATGCACTCTATTTAATGGCTTCTCACCAATGTATCTTCCAAGATCCTACTTTTGATGACATAAGATAATGTAAAATGAATACAATACATGCTATGTTACATATACTAAATCTCAGGGAAGTCAAATTCATAAGATTTCCTCTATATTTTAGAGGCTTCAACTCAAAAAAATCTCACTATCTCAAAATCATGTATTTATCATACAATTATATTTATTCAATAAAGCTACAAAACAAATCTAGGATACATTTAACATGGAAATTAGGTATTTATTATACAATTATATTTATACCACTTTTATTCTCTCTTACACATATCTACATGAGTTGCATTAAAAATCACATTATTATTATTCTCACCTAAAAATTAACTCACAAATATTTTATCTCACACATATGTGAGCACTACTTTCTAAAAAAATAAAAATGGAAAATATTATCCACATCAACGATTTTAGGTCTCCCATAGTTTTTAGTATATGTTATACTCTATGTACTTTGTGAACATCCAACTTTGATAAATGGATTGCACTTGGTAAACATCAGATTTGGATAATCTAACACGATAGAGGGATTGGAATATCTAAGGAAAATATAAAGGAAGATTCTAAATATAGTCAATCATATAATCATCCAGCTCAATGTTGAATGGAGTTAGGCATCCCACTATACTATGATATTTAGTGCACTTTACTTGAGATAAAATTACTTGTTTTTTAATTCCTTAATCATCTATAAGCATTGAATTTATTCATTGTTTTCTTGAATTACATTCGAATTTTGAACTCACAATAAAAGCATATGCATGTCATACACAAAACAATAAATCAAATTTTATCATCCGCATATAATATAATGATATCCTACCAAGTGTAAAGTATAATATAATTAAATGGTGAATTAATTGCATTCATGATGAAAGAGAGAAAGGAATATTGTAAATATAGTCAATCAGATCATCATCCTACTCAATATTGAAAGGAATTGGGTATCCCATTATATTTTGATTATTAACATAATTCACATGACATAAAATTCCTTGGTTATTTGTATCTCCTTAATCATCGAGGAAAATTACATTTATCCATGTTTAAATTCTAACTTGCATTACATTTTCCAACATGAAATAAAAGTACCTATACATATACACAATGATAAGAGAAAAGATGACCATATACATATACACTACAACAATATTATGCTATGATTACATCACAATGATAAACTAATAACATCAATGACATAAGTACATTATACTTGGGTTTCAATTCCTTGGTTTGTTGTATATCTATAATAATTTAAGATCGATAAATTATCCATTTTTGTTCTAGTTTGAATTACATTTTTCAAATCAGAATAAAAATAGATGCATATAATCCACAAACAAAGGAAACAAAATTTTAACTATTCACATACACTACAACTATATCCTACCAAGCTTAAAGCCTAATTATTTACATTCATCATAACTATGATAATAAAGATTCCTTATAGGAAGCAAGGAATGAAAACATATCCCTAATAGAAAATTAACATATAAGGAATGGATTTATTGCATTACAATGCAATTACATAAATATAGTACATTATATAGTGACATTTGCAATAAAATGAGAAAATATTTTAGAAAGCAACCAATTAATGGTCAATCCTTCAGAGAGCATTCATTATCAACATCTTCCAATACATCATAAATATTCTTTCCTTTATCCTCCAAACTCGTTTTGTGAATAATTTTCTTCAACATGGTGACATCCTTTGAGGAATTTACATTTTTAGGGATGATTTTGAATGCATTTTAGACGAAATGCATAATTTTCAACCAAAATTCTAACATTCCCTCAAATACTAAAAAAATATTATTTAAGTATATAGAAAGCTTTTAAAGAATATGTATTAGTGGGATATGGCTATACATACATTTTAGAATTGTGTGTCTCCTCCAAAATTGACTTAGAAGAAGAAATATTGACAAACATAAGTGTCTTTTCATTGCCACCTAATGAATCTTTCATTGCAAGTTTGTTGAACCTCACTAGCCAAAGCATTGATAACTTCACTTAATGTAGATAATAATTTGTTGATGCTTTGAGTCTCTTTTATTCCATTTAAACTCAAGCCATAATTTTTCACCATGTTATGCCTAGCGATGTCCAAATAACTCCATTGTAAAAATTTATATAAAATTATTAAGAATAAATTAACAAAGCACACTTTTCTAACCTCCTTTACCAAAATATATAATTTTTTAGCATAACAATATTTCACAATTAAATTTAAGATAAATAATTATTTTCCACTAATGATAAATAATTTTCAACGAGAACCCTAAAAATAAGTAATGCCAAGTGTATAATCAGCAAGATTTTCTAATGTGTATCAATCCAAACTGGAATGTTAATGTGTAAAAAATAAAAATTAAGATCAAATAATACCCTATACTCAATTGGTGCACCATTGAAAGCATCTATCAAGCACAAGTTAATGTATAACATGTGTAATCATATAAGGGTAAAACTCTATATTGTAAAATTTGGACCATTATACCAACAAAAATACTTGGTGGTGGTAGTAGTGTAAAAGGGGATAAAAAGAATAAAATGATGTAGAGGTAAACACCCAAACGAATGTATAATATTTATAAAACTACAATCATACGTCCTAACCATATTTTATTACCCCCAATATAAGGGAGTCACCACATCATGTTAAAATCATATTAGAATCACCTATCATATCCTTAAGAGAAGGTGGTTCCAACCAAAAATAGGATACAAAAGGCGCCAAGAAATGTATCTTAACCATCACATCCTATGATGATGTAGTGAAAGCTATGAAAACCATTTTCATTCCTAATTTCAATGTGAAAAATAAGGTTATGAGGTTTTTCTTATATCTAGCTAACGAATAAATCATAATGTGTTTTTTCAAAATGAAAACAAATAGGGAAAATCGAACTAGGGTATGTCTTGAACCTTTTTTTTTAGTCTAAAGTCGGGCATGTAGATTGGTTGAATCCATAACTATAGAAAAGAATCCAAAAGGATCTGCAACTTTCTTCATTAATATAATGGATAAATTTGTGTTATACCTTTTCAATAATACAATGGTTTCAACCAAATCTTAGAGAATAAAACATTATTATATTAACAATGAGAATAGTTATAGTGTTTTTAGCTAAATAAATAGTGAAATAGGTAAACAAAATACCGAAAGAATGAATTTTATTCTCTCTAGAAAATATTATTTCATAGGAAAAGATAGACTCAATCGATGTTGGTGAGCTTGAAGAGATGTAGATAATGTCTTACAACTAGACCTGCGGTGAAAGGAAAAAGTTTAGATGTTTGTTAACTATGTGCTGAAACATTACAAATTTAGACGTGTAGTGTTTCAAGGTATATTTGAATATTGAAATTCACTAATTACATAGGTTGGATGAATGTGTGAGAACTAATCGATCGATACATCTATAAAGAACCCAAATTTGATTACCATACACAAAGCACATGAAAATTGTGATCAATGTTTTGTATTTTGTATTAAAGAAGATAAATTGAGACATTGTCCTCATTGGAGTATTCATACATAGATATTACATTGATTCATATATATTATATTGAAGAAAATTTCTTTCCTATAATTGAGACTCCAAACTATATAAAAGTGTAATTTAAAAGCCTATTTTAGTACTCCTTGTAATAACTCGCTCGCTAGTTACTAAGAAGAAATTATGTTCAAGATTACAAATGTAGAAGTGATAATAATATTGAATAGCTGGTTGATTTTGTGCTCAAATGAGGAAGATCCATCTCGACCTCCAGTAGCACTCGACCTCCCGAGGTTGTGTCAGGACAATCGATGTGGAATGAATAGATGGCTATGTGTAACAAAATGTGATGGAGATGGTCAAACAAGATATCAGGGACATCTAACATCCTCTATGGGAAATAATGGAACCTATTCATCAAGGGCAATGAAATCCTCTCTACCCTAAGTGGGTGTAATGGAGTGGCTGATAAGAATGCACACATGTAATGGCGAATCAATGTCCATGTGGGAAAATCTCTCAATAGGTTTTGGGATCCATGGAAAATGATATGTAGGAGCCTTGTAAGGATATCCAAACAAGGTCATGGAAGTGAACGAGCGAGGCTATCGACGGCAAGATCTAAACTTGATTGGCCGTGGTGGTCCAAAACTCATAATATTTTTCAGATTTGACATTCAGGACATTCAACTACTTGATAATATCAAGTGGTAGTGGTGATGTTCCGAAAACTAGCATATGCAATCCCGTGTCAATGTCTCACGAGTAGTTTGGGCCCATTCGGTTGGGGGATCCTAGAATCACAACCATATGTTCTTGGTTGTTATGGTCCTTGAAAGGTCATATGGGACAAATAGCTATGGAAGATAGGTGGAGATGACCAAGTAGTGATTAATGCAACCTATAACCAGGTTGATTTTCCAAAAATTTGTAAGATCTGTCATCTTCAGTGTTTAAAGCTCTCGGTTTCTCGGTGTTTGTAGGCGTGTCCGAAGTGGTTTGGAAGATATGAATCCAAGACCTTTGTCAATGTTTGATAATGATGCCTATCATTTTGGTTGTGGTACTATGGGCTCAAATACGTAATCTATAGGTTCTCTTGGGCCCGAAATGGTCATGCGAGATGTGAATTTAATTAATCTAATACAAGAAAGTAAACTAATTTAAACAAAGGGGATATAAACTATATTTTTGTGCTTTTTAATTTTATATAAAAGAAATACAATAATAAATAAAAATCTAATTTAAACTAATGTTTTTGTATTTTATGGCTTTATGGAAAATAACAGATGCAAAAAGAAATGAAGAAATTGCTTCTACAATTTAATCAACAAGTCCTAAACAAATAATCAATTAGATGTAACTATTTATTTGTGCAAAAGTATATGTAATTTATCCTAATAAAATAAAATCTTTTCCAACATTTAATTACAAATGTGGATCCTTTGTTTTTCCTTAGAGGCACGGGAAGAAATCAAAGCTTCTCATAAGCTTTTCTTCCCTTGTAAATTCCTTGAAAAAAGTAAAGAAGGATTCAATGGAGGTTTTACAAATTAAAATATATTGCAGTTGATTCTAAATTAATGAAGAAGCTTTCCTCTGAGAAACTTCCCTTGAAAACCCACGAGGATAAGTAGGGAAGTAATCTATCACCATAATTTTTCAAAGGAAATGGGAGCTATAGTAATTATCTATGTATTTGTAATGATTAAAGGGAATTTTTTTCTAATATAGTAAACAAATGTGTGTGCAGATTTAGAAAAAAATAATTATAGAAATGAAGAAACTCAATAGCAACCCTAACTGGAAAGTATATTGCTAGGCAAATGCCGGTTGTGGTATCACTTTGTGTTCCCTTAGTTATCTTTTCTAATCTTCGTGTACACGTGATTCCAAGAAGTGGGAATATAAAAGAAGTAAAGAATATGGTGCTTTGGAGAAATGGTATCTTGCAAAATTGTGTTGTATATATCTTCCCCGGGTAGATATAGACAAGCGGAAGAATATGGAAACCAAAGAAATTCAAACCTCGGCCCATGGCGCCTGAAAAGGGGCGCATGACAATGAGTGTCGATAGCAAAATGGATGCGCCCATGGCGCACAAAAAGCGCCACGACAATGAGTGTCGATAGCAAAATGGATGCGCCCATGGCACACAAAAGGGGCGCACGACAATGAGTGTCGGCAGCAAAATGGATGCACCCATGGCGCACTGAAAGGGGGCACGAATGAGTGTCGACAAAAAAATGGATGCGCCCATGGCGCAAGCGCAAAAGAAGTGCACGACAATGAGTGTCGGCAACAAAATGGATGCGCCCATGGTGCACAAAAGGCGCATGACAATGAGTGTCGGCAGAAAAATGGATGCGCCCATGGTGCACAAAAAGCGCCACGACAATGAGTGTCGGCAGACAAAATGGATGCGCCATGGCGCCTGAAAAGGGGGCACACGACAATGAGTGTCGACAGCAAAATGGATGCGCCCATGGCGCAAAAAAGGCGCACATGACAATGAGTGTCGGCAATGCAAAATGGATCGCCCATGGCGCAAAAAAGCGCCACGACAATGAGTGTCGGCAATGAAAAAATGGATGCGCCCATGGCGCCTGACAAAGGCGCACGACAATGAGTGTCGACAGACAAAATGGATGCGCCCATGGCGCACAAAAGGGCATGAAAATGAGTGTCGACATAAAAAGAATGTGCCCATGGCGCATAGAAGTGGCGCATGAAAATGAGTGTCAGACAAAAAATGGATGCACCCATGGCGCCTGAAGAAGGCGCATATAAATGAGTGTCGACATAAGAAAGAATGCGCCCATGGCGCCTGAAAGTGGCGCATGACAATGAGTGTCAATGGGGCAAAAGTTGCTCCTTGGCACATAAGAAGATGTCGACACACACACGGATGCTCCTATGGCGCACCTTGAGGAGGCGCAACATTACGAGTGCTTGTGAGAGCGGACCACGGCCGATATTGAGATGGCCATAACTTTTGGTAGGGAGCTCGATTCACACAAGGTTGGACTTTTCGGAAAGCCTACGGCGTCCTCTACCTAACTACGACTGGATATCTTTAATTGGGTGGGAACAAGTTCTTAAAAATGCAAAATACAGTTTGCCACTTTTGGGGTTTGATATGGTCCTCACCTACCACCATAATGAGATGAATTAAATACAACTTTGAGGTGGTTGGGGTAGATTTGGACTTTCTCTCTCTTCTCTCTCTCATTCTTCCTATAAATTGTAAGGAGGGGCTTCTTTCTAAAGGTTGGACATTCTTGTTTTGGCCCCTCCCTTCTTCTCTTTGGCGAGTAGAGTTGTGGGCTCAAACCTCCCATCTGAAAGCCCCAAATGCACCTTTGCCTGCGGGCATTTTTGCGAGTGTATTGTATCAACCTTGAGCAAATAAATGCATGGCTGTGGATGTTCTCAACCCTCTATGTGTTTCATTTGCATCCTCTGATCTTTCACTTTGTGAATATGTTTATCATGTGCATGATTTTGCATTGCATTTCTGTGGTCTGTGTTTAATTGGCAAAACGTATGTTCTTCATTCCTCGGTGCATCACCTCCTTAGCTTAGGTTTGTTTTTATGCATTTCTCTCTCCCTGTCTCCTTGGTAGTTAGATTAGGTTTTAGTAGACTCTCTGCATTTTATTGGTGCATCTGAACAGAGGAATAGGAGCCGGCCTTCATCCGGAGAGCTTTTCCGATTTCGCAAGGTCCCACACTTGGGAAAAGCTCCATGTTGTGTAATCGCACTGAGATTCTCAACCCATCGAGTTGCAGAGTCCCAGGGGTGCTGTGATTCGACACCAACAGTTTTGGCATGCCCGGTGGGACCAAGAGGTCATTCCATAGATTTGAAGGAGTTTTCATGAAATTCGGACCAAAAAATTGCAGGTTTTACAATTCCAGATTTTTCACCTTCCAGGCTGAACTTTGAAATTGATTTTCAAGGACTTAACTTGCTCGAAACAAGTCAAAATTTCATCAGTTGATAGATCGGGGGGTAATCTTCAAAAGGGTATTCCTAGAATTTTGAGATTTTGACTTTCAAAATTTCATGGTTTTTTGAATTTCGGATTTCAGGTTTTCAGAAATCTGGCGTTTTTTGGGTTTTCGGGACTGTCATTCCAAATCAAATTCCAAACCCTAAAATCTCAAATGTGCAGGTCTTTTAAAAAAATTTGTGTTTAAATATTGTCAGGTTTTGGTGTGTAACTTGGCAAAATCTAGTCTTTTGAGGCTTGTTCTCTAACACATCTGGCGACTCCGAAGGGATAGAATTCAGTGGTGTAGCAGCACAAGTTGCCTAGGCACATGAGAAGAATTCGAACCAGGTCCAATACTCAAGAAGAAGGGCTATTTTTCCACTTGCAACTATCACCAGGCAGAGGAAGGAGAGGAAGAAGACCACAAAGATCACCATCTCCACTAACGGGACTTTGTCTACACCTCCACACAGTAGGCCTTTTCTCGCATCGACCCGGGGTTCTTAGGCCAATCATAATGGCACATCTACCACCGAATCCCTTTGTCGATTTCACGGGCGGTAGTCCACTTGCCTAAATGCTCGAGAATCAAATTCCGGTTGCAGCGTGCTAAAGAATATCCCCTACTTCACGGTGAAAATCATACTACTCTATTGATCACATCCGGGATATTGCTAATGTATGCGCGATCCACGAAATAAATGCAATGGATATTGCGGTCAAGTTGTTAGCTTCATCTTTGAAAGGCAAGGCCTTCTGATGGTTTAGGAGCCTAGCGGCGAGTGTCTATTACAAATGGAACCGCTTTGTTCGGCTCTTTGTAGCCAATTCGGGAGAGGCGGACAATTTGTCCTTATTGGAGCAGTGACAACAATCAAAAGGGCTCCTAACAACAAATGGCAGATTTCAACTTGGTTCCAGCGGACATGGGACGAGATCCCAATAAGCTGTCGGGCCAACTACCGAAGGAGCATTCCTTTATTTCTTAAAGGCTATGAATTGAGACATAGCCATGATGATCAATCAATGGGAGGGACAACGCTGCCGAGGGCTATGACACAGCAATCGGAGCGAGAGAACTGTTTAATCTAAGTTGTGAAGCTTGCACCAAGGCCATGAATGCCTCTCCATCTAGATATGGGAAATCCTCTGACCAGCCGCACGAGTTGAATCCCATTCCAACTCCTAGAAATCAAAGCAATAATGAGGCATCGACTTCTTCAAATAGTTCAAAGGAATTGCAGAGGTCATGAAACAAGCTGCAGAACCTTGGAAATGAGCTTGTGACTATCAAAGACAACAAGCTCAAAGTGCCGCCCGAGAATATCGGCCTCAAGCACGTACCAAGCTAGGCCCTCATACCAGCGAGAATAGACCACCACCACCTCGGGCTGCGGGCAAGCCAAGGACAACCTCAAGTGCCGAGGCCATTTCGGCCGTATGATCCAAATCAGCGACATCCTCGAGAGCCTTGGTCCCGACACAAAATAACATGGCACGAGAGTACGGTGGTGTTACCCTTGCAATCTACCTCCTGAATCGGTCGGCATGTTTCAATGGTGCCTTTGAATCGAGCCTTGATGGTGCAAACCATTGGTGTGCCTCAAGAACCAAGCCAAGAAGGGAATCGGCGGACAAAAACAGCAAGAGGGACCTCAACGAAACCACATTGCAAATTGGCAAGCGGAAGACTTACGTGGAGTTAACCAACACCTTTTCAAGGCGTGGCTGCCAACCTGCGGTCAAAGAAGAAGCATAGTAGAGGAACAACCATGCCCAATCCGGTTGTTCCTCGGCCCGCTCTTACACAACAAGGGCGGCGGACCAAGCGCGGCCCCAAATGCAAAAACCGGACTAAGGTACACATTGCGTTGCGGCAACACATGCACCCGTTCAAGCTCGAGAAAAGCTTGCACCAAGTAAGGGAGCAGCAAAAGGGCATTCATCCCCTTGACATCATCGATCAAATGAAGAAGACACATGTGAACATTTCCATGTGGGAATCACTGGCGATCCCAGGGCAACGAGATTTGTTGCAAGCTGCAATGGCTAATTGGTCTGCCACAAATGTATCAAACCAAGGACATGAGAAAGTTCTCACTAATGCAGTGCAACATGATGGGGGCCAGACAAGGAAAAATTTGAAGCCTCCACCATTCTATGTTTCATTGATTGTTGGAAACCACTTGGTACACAACTGCATGATAGATTCAGGAGCAAGTAGTTCAGTGATGCCAAAGCAAATAGCGGATCAAGCTGGAGTGCAAATGCGAGCCGATCTTGAAAGGAGTAGTGCAACTAGATGGAATAGCAGTGGGAACAGTTGGGGTCATCAAGGGTTAAGCCTAACACTACATTCATGTCCTAATGTTACAGTCTTGCAAGATGTGTCTGTAATTGACCTCCCGCCACTCTTTGCGTTGTGTCTATCAAGGGACTTCACTGCAAAGATCGGTGGATATTTATCTGCAGATTGGTCACACATGATCTTTAGGACAAGGTATGGAGCTAAAGCAACAATCAGATCAGAATCGATTGCCAATTTTCATATTGAGCCTTATGTACCAGGCCCTATCAATGCAAATTGCTCAGCTTTTGATCAGGAGGAGTGTTCAAGTGATCTAGAAGCAGGTACTAAGGTTGAGGGAATTCCTGATTTGACTTTAGATGAATGGGCAAACAAAAGTCATGAATTTGACCCATATAAGAAATTGAAGAATCTGAGTTGGGCATGTATTGTATACACGAGGAAAATTCACTCATTCCTGACATCATTCAGCCTGAACAAAAGGATGAAAACAAAGTTTGGAAATTATTCTTCGATGGTTCGAGAAGCAGGCAAGGTGCTGGAGGTGGTGCAGTGTTGATTTCACCACAAGACATCAAATATTATTCAGCTTTTCGTTTCCAGTTTTCTTGTTCGAACAACACAGCTGAATATGAGGCCTTGATTCATGGACTTCATTGGGCCAGGAAAAAGGGCATAAAGAACTTGCAGGTGTTTGGAGATAGCGAGCTAATCGTCAACCAAGTTAGGGGACAACATGCTACAAAGAACGACCTGCTGAAGAACTACAAGAATAGGGTATGGGACCTCATTGAGGATTTCGAAGCTTTCAGCATTGTGTCCATACCCAGGAAGAAAAATGAAGCCGCAGATAGACTCGCAGCAATTGGAGCGACGTTTGATGTGGTTGACAACATCAGAAGAGAAAAAACGCAGCCACATATCCATGTAGTTGTGAGGCCAGCAGTTCCAGATAATAACACAAGCTGGCAGGTGTTTGAGAGCGATCAGCAGAGATCATCAATTTCTTGCGAAGAGGGCTGAATTCTCGGCTAGAAATCGGGAGCAGAGACTAGAGCAGCGATGCGGGGATCAAGTAGTGCGATTGCGGACAAACAAGCTTCCTAAGGGTTTAGTAACATTGGAGTCTATCTTGACCCTAACGACGACCGATTCGTAAGGAAAAGGCTAATATACAGGTCAAGAGAGAAGATTCAGAGCCCATTCTAGTTGGGGAGGGCAAAACACTTCAAATTGGTAAAGTGGCCACTGAGCAGGAGAAATCAGATTTCATACAACTTTGCCAAGAATTTCCAGATGTCTTCGCTTGGAGCTATGAAGACTTAAGAGGTTTCGATCCGAAGTTGGCACAACATACCATAGAATTGGATCCAGATGCTAAGCCCATCAGGCAGAAGCAGAGACCAGTCAACCCTCACATTGAGCCTCTAATGAAGAAAGAGCTAAATAAGCTAATAGAGGCAAGCATTATATTTCCGATCAAGCACTCAAGCTGGGTTGCAAACTTGGTTCGGTCAGAAAGAAGAGCGGAGAAATCAGGTTGTGTGTGGACTTAGAGACCTCAGCGGGCATCTCTTAAAGACCATTACCCACTTCCTTCAATGGAACAAATATTGCAAGTAGTATCCGGTTCAGAGAGGTTCTCTCTCCTAGATGGCTACTCAGGGTATAATCAGGTAATGGTGAAAGAAGATGACCAGTTCAAGACAACTTTCACCACCAAATGGGGCACCTATGCCTACAAGAAGATGCCCTTTGGGCTATCAAATGCTGGAGCCACTTTCCAAAGGGCGATGGATATGGCATTCAAGGGGTTGATCAATAAAATAGTTCTGATATATCTCGACGACATCACTGTATTCTCAAAAAATGCAGCGGATCACCTCTGTCATTTGAGGCAAGTATTTCAGAAATGTAGAAGATTTGGGGTATCATTGAATCCCAAAAAATGCATATTCTTGGCTCACGAGGGAAAACTTCTAGGCCATATTGTTTCAAAGGAGGGGTTGGCGATTGACCCAGAAAGAGTTGAAGCAATTCAAGCATTGCCATTGCCAAGTCACAAGAAGGCTCTTCAAAGCTTCTTGGGAAGGATCAATTTTGTCCGCAGGTTTGTTCCAAACTTTGCAGCTCTTGCAAAGCCAATAACACTGATGTTAAAGAAGAGCATGGCATTTAAGTGGACATCTGAAGGCAAGGCAAGTTTTGAGGCAATAAAAGAGGCTATATCTCAAGCCCCAACTCTCGTCAATCCAGACTTCTCTAAGGAATTCATGCTATATGCCTTTGGTGGTGGAGACACAATTTCTGCAATCCTGGTACAACAAAACAAAGAAGGGTTAGAACAACCAGTTGCTTTCTTCAGTCAAAGCTTGGAGGAATATGAAACTAGGTACTCTTTTATCGAAAAGCATGTCCTTGCAGTAATCAGGAGCTTAAAGAAATTCAAGCACCTAGTCTCAAACAACAAGATCCAATTGTTCGTCTCTCATGCGGGAGTCAAGGAATTCCTTCTAAACAAGGATCTGAATGAGAAACGTGCAGGATGGATAACCCGTGTCATGGAATATGACATCAAAATTAAAGTCACTAAGCTAGTACGTGGAAAAGGACTATGTGAACAGCTAGCTTTGAGTCAGAAAGTTGAAGCAGGTGATGAAAAAGAGACTGCCTTGGTACTGCAGGATGGTCAAGAACAAGAAAACGATGGTGTGCCCACTCCTTGTTGGACTCAGAATATGATACACTTCCTACAGACAGGTCTATGCCCTCCAGAAATGAGCAGAGCAAAGAGGAGATACTTTAGATTACAAGCCATTCCATATGTGCTTGTTGATGGTGTTTTGTTCAAAAAGGACATCAATGGAGTTTTATTGAGGTGCATTGGGATAGGCCAAATTGAGAGGGTGTTACGAGATTTTCACGATGGAGATTCTGGAGGACATTTTTCCCCACGAGTAACAGCCCTCAAGATAATGAAGGCAGGGTATTATTGGTGCGACGGTGTTATGGTGCCCATACATGGATAAGAAAGTGCAAGAAATGTGCACTCTTCACAGGCAAAGAAAGACTGGCAGCGCTTCCATTGCGCCCAATTTTGGTTGACCAACCATTTATGCAATGGGGATTGGACTTCGTTGGGGTCAT
The DNA here is from genome assembly GCA_018340775.1 of Taxus wallichiana var. yunnanensis. Lineage (NCBI taxonomy): Eukaryota > Viridiplantae > Streptophyta > Pinopsida > Cupressales > Taxaceae > Taxus > Taxus wallichiana. The sequence goes on from CM031236.1 coordinate 532,430,266, forward strand.
CAACCCAAACTCAAGCCAAGGCCACAAGTGGATTCTCACGGCAACAGACTATTTCACCAAGTGGACCGAAAGCGATGGCGCTCGAGAAGCAAATGAGTCTAACATACTAGACTTTTATGAAGGAATAGTGACCAGGTTTGGTGTGCCATCCACTATCATATCAGACAATGCATTGGCATTTATAGGTTCCAAAATTACAGAATGGGCTGTTAAGAATGGAATCTACTTGAGCACCTCTTCAAATTATTACCCGCAGGGTAATGGACAGGCAGAGTCCACAAACAAAAATTTGCTAAGAATCATCAAGAGGACTCTGGATGAAAATCAAAGAACATGGCATACAAAGCTAAAATCAGCGTTATGGGCTGACAGAATAACACCAAAGAGGTCTACAGGGAATTCTCCCTACAAGCTGGTCTATGGGAAGGAGGCAGTATTGCCCATATCATTAGAACTGCCTGCATTGGAGTTCATGAGGCGGTTGGAGTTAGGCGAGTTCAAACCAATGGAGGCGGGTATGCGAGTTGATGGAATTGGAAGAAATTAGAGAACATGCGGTTCGAATGATCGAAAAGGATCGAGGCCTTAGTAAAAGATGGTTTGATAAGAAGGCAAGAGCAAGGACCTTCCCGGGAAGGGGATCTAGTTCTAAAATGGGATGCGAGATCGGGCAAGACCGGGAAAGCATTCCAAGTTTGGCGCCATTTGGAGTGGCCCCTACATGGTCACGGGGGTGCAAAGTAGCAATGCCTTCGATTATCTACATTGGATGGAGAAGAACTTTCGATTCGGTCAACGGAATCTATCTTAAACATTCTTCTTTGAAAAGAGAAAATTTCTACCCTTGTAAATATTAGCTTAGATTTCAATTCCTCTAAGTGCGTTTGCACATTGTCTTGTTGTAGTTAGGTTTCAGTTTCCCTAAGTGCTTTGGCACAGGTTTCGTTGCTCTCAGGTTGTTTCTACAGTTCAAAGTGCTGTCGGAGAAGGAGTTGCGGTTTCAGGCTCGGGATCAGAGATCAAGTTGGTTTCAAGTATTGCTTATGACTCCATGCCCAATGGATTTCTAAAAGGGCCACTGATCTTCTACCTAGCAGGCAGGTGATCCCGTTGAGTCACCAAATTGTTGTATATATCTTCCCCCCGGGTAGATATAGACAAGCGGAAGAATATGGAAACCAAAGAAATTCAAACCTCAGCCCATGGTGCACAAAAGGTGCATGAAAATGAGTGTCGGCAGAAAATGGATGTGCCCATGGCACACAAAAAGGGCGCCACGACAATGAGTGTCGGCAATGAAAATGGATGCCCATGGCGCAAAAGGCGCCACGACAATGAGTGTCGGCAGCAAAATGGATGCGCCCATGGCGCCTGAAAAGGCACGATAAATGAGTGTTGACAGAAAAATGGATGCCCCATGGTGCACAAAGGCGCACACGAAAATGAGTGTGACAGCAAAATGGATGCGCCCATGGCGCACAAAAAAGCGCACGCACACAATGAGTGTCGGCAATAGAAAATGGATGCGCCCATGGCGCACAAAAGGGGCGCACGCGACAATGAGTGTCGACAAAGCAAAATGGATGCGCCCATGGCGCACAAAAAGAACGAAAATGAGTGTCGACATAAGAAAGAATGCGCCCATGGTGCCGAAGTGGCGCATGACAATGAGTGTCATAGCAAAATGGATGCGGTCTCCGTGTGTAATATCGTGAGGGCCAACCTCTATTGGCTGCATTCAATGCTGTTTTTTTAAATAAAAAGTCTAGTACCTTCCCACACAGGTTGGGAGAATACACTGCTCTGATACCACTAAAAGATCCCAAACCCCTTTTTTATATTTATTGCTCAGGCTTGGAACTATACTAGCAATGTTAAAAGAGACCATATAACACCATTTCCACACTTTGCACATACAAATTAAATAAAACGAACCTTGCAAAGGATAAATACAGAAAATGCGCCTAGGGTTTAAACAGGCAGATTTCTTCACAAATAATTCAGCCGTGAATTTTATATTGATTTATAAGGGCAAATATCTACGGCAAAACAACCAGAAGTTTGCAAATGGAATGATAACAAAATATTTCCCAAAACCTGCTGAATTTATTCAAATCAAATCGATTTGGTATATATTTGAGGCTGGAAGATACAATAATAAAATAACATGAAAAATACCTCAGATATTGCATAAAACAACTGTAGAATAAGTCGCCCCACTCTGGAAGTTGTATGAGTGCCCACTGCTGCAATTTATTTCTCTTTACGTCTTTGCTGAAATAATAAATAACCTGTGACTACAATGAAGTTTCCTGAATAGAAACTCCTCTCACTTCTCCTGGGGTTTCCATCCACAAGAGGAATAATCCAGAGGGTTTTCATCCGCGGATTTTGTCTGCAAAGCTTTAGCACCAACTGCCGCGAAGAAAAATAATAATAATCTGCATGAATGCCGACACAAGTCGCACTTTTCCCTTATAAGCCAAAAACCCTTCCAAAATACGAGTCACACTTTTCCCAAGGAATATAATTCATTTTTAATTAATTTTCTCCATTCCCAAGGCAAGTCGCACTTTTTGGCTTATTTAATCACATTCCAAAGCAAGTCACACTTTTTGGCTTATTTAATCACATTCCAAAGCAAGTCACACTTTTTGCCTAGGAAAGCAGATTGAATAATTTACTAATTTATTCCCATGTACTTCGATCAAACTATTCAAAAAGACAAAAAGAGCCAAATGTCTTTGATCACACTATTCAAGAAAGAGGGACATTACATGATGTACTAAACTCCATTGTAAATCTTCTTGAAGGGCTAGAGCTCCAACTTGTAGAGGCTGAATTCCAACAACAAGAAGAATTTTGCAGCCAATGACAAATAAAGGTATAGTTATGTATTGATTAAATTTCACAATTACATTTGATTGCTAATGGAACAAGATTTCAGAAATTTCTGAATAATGTCAAAGCAATCATGGATCTTAACTTCCTAAATAATGAATTAGAAGATTTCCCCATGAAAGGTTCTAAAAATATTGCTACACTAGGAAGTTTCACGAAGTTGTCCAACAATAGTGGCCACATATCTATATCTATGTTGCATGGATACGCCCAAGACCCCCTCGAATCCCCTCTGATACGTATCGGAAACGGATACAATACGGATACGTTCCTGATACGTACGGGATACGTCAGGATATGTCACGGATACGTACAGACGTATCCCGTACGTATCAGGCACGTATCCTGCAGTAAATACGTCTTTTTTAAGTTTTATTTCATTTTTTTTAAATTTTTGACTTTTCTACTCCCTAAAACTGAACCCTAAACACTAAATGAATAAAATAATATTGTATGTTTTGAAAATTTGAACATGGATCCTAGTATATTTTTCAAATTTCAAGTTTTGTTCGTATTCATGTTGACATGATATTCGTATATCATATGTATGGCAGCCACATGATCAATAAAAATGCAAAGTCTTAAGTATATTGAATGTTTTGAACATTGATTCAAGTTTTGTATTACTATTTCAGTTTTTATGGACTAAAAAATGAGTAAAATGAGTAGATGTACATAAAAATTTAAAATATATATATATATATATATATATATATATATATATATATATATATTTTAATTTTTTAATATATATGTATGGACGTATCCAAGGGTTTTTTAAAATTGATGTATCCGCGTATCGTATCCGTATCCAAACCGATACTCGTATCCATATCCTGGCAACGTAGATCTATATTTCAAATTTGGTGATAATGAAAAACTAGGCTCTAAAAATGACAGAAATTGCTAGGGTACATCCTAGGCATGATAGAAACTCCAGTAAATCACTGTTTGTTGTATGGAGAATTCAAGAAGATTATAATGATGCTTTCCTTAATGCTCATTTGGAGGTTCTAGGTAAAGGTTTTCTATTCCAATAGAGAAAAAGAAGCTTGGAAATTTTCAGCTCATAATAAGCATGAAATCAAGCATGGTAACAATCATTGTGGTTAGAGAAGAAATTATTTTTCTTATTTCTCCTTAATCAGTACCAGAGCCTACAGGTAAATCTGAGCTATATGAGAGAACAAGTTTGACATTTTTTTTCATAATTGCAGAAGTATCATTGGTGCAGATTTTTGAACTCCCAGTTCTATCAGAGTAGTGTAGTGAAAAACATGGTGGTGAGTTCATTTTTCACATAAGGCAGCCACTGGGAAAGCTAGAAGTTGCAGAAACAAAACAAACAATAGAGTTGGGCATGACTAAGGAGTCTACAAGAGCCTTGCAAGGGACTATGGATCAACAAGCAAAGCAACTGGAGAACGATAAAGACAATTTATGCATCACATAGAGAGATGGAGAAGGCTTCAAGGGAACTACATAAACAAGCTTCAGCCAAAGTTACACACTCGAAGGAACATACCACATCACACGAGGAATTCAGAACATGGAATTGCAAATTCCCAAGGATGAAATGGGGATCTTGGTATTACTAAGACAGTCATCTAGGGAAGTCAGAGCGGTTGAACTTGCATTGCTTGAGGACAAGCAATTTTGGGAAGGGCCGACTGTCATGTCCCCTTTTCTAAATATTTTTAACCAAGGAAAATATTCAATAATAATGTTTTAAGTTGTCCTAAGTAATTTTATTTTAAAACAATGTAAAATGACGACTTATGTATTATTATTTTATTTTTAAGTGGGCCTAATGTAATATTTTATTAAAAAGTGTTTTTAAACACTTCTAGAGGGAAATTAGGCAGGAAAAGGAAATTGGAATGAAAAGGGTAATTATAAAAGGAGTTGGGCTCAAAAGAAAGGATCCATTGTCTATTGAAATCAAACCCTATTTTCAGAGTGTGAGCACTTGTGTTCATCTTCTCACCTGAGGATGAAAACCCTTTGGTGTGCCAGATTGGAGGACGAAAACCCTCTTGTCCATTGAGGTGATTCCATCCAAGGATTGCATTTGAGCTGAAAGATTGAAATTGCATTTGAGCTGAAAGATTGAAGATTGTTTCAAGTTCCGGTTGTTTAAGGAGGATTTTTAGTGTTTTTTCGGTTTGTTACAATGCTACTTCACTATGCTATTCTGCTGCTATAGTATTATTCCACTGATGCTACAGTACCATCACAGTTGCATATTTTATGAGTTGGGTTTGTTGTTTATTTTGGTAGTTTGAATAATAAATGAACCACAGATTGCCGTTGTACATCTTTGAATATTATATGCAAAAAGGGGTTTGCGGAACCGTTGCTACCCATTTGATATAAAAGATTTAATATGAATATTTAATGTTGTTGTCCAACATTCAGTAAATGATAGTTTGGCTTATGTTCAATGCTATGTGTAAGGGTTTCATAGTTTTCATTTTGTTTTGAGCGCAGCAATAGTGCATGTATGCCAACTGTTTGTGGAATTGCCAGTGAATGGTTCATGTTTGCCAATTGTTTGTGAATATGTCAATGCATACTTGTGATAGTTACAGCTGTTCCTAAGTATAGAAATCAGAGAAATTTGCATAGATTATTGGTTTATTTTGAAAGGGACATTACATGCAGTCAATCCTTCAAATAATCTTCAAGTATGTTAGGCCTATGGCAGTACGAATTTCTCATGTTGTAGGGTCATAGTGATTGGCAGTGGTAGGTACCAGCTCTAGACCATGGAAGGATTCAATTTGGACTAATCCTGAATTCAAGAGGTTTTCAAATATGTTTCTTCCATCCCACATTTTTGAAGTCTTCAATATCGATGTGCCTGATTACCATATCAGTGATTTCTTTGACATCTCAGGTGAGGGAATCCTTGTCTATACTCCCTGAAATGTATATTTCATAAAGAAGAACAGTGCCAAGACTAGTGATTTCTTTGACATCTCAGGTGAGGGAATCCTTGTCTATACTCCCTGAAATGTATATTTCATAAAGAAGAACGGTGCACAAGAATCTACAAGTGCAAGAAGAAATGGGTGGATCCAAGACTAGCTGGGTCGAATTGTGGGATGATCATAAGAATGAGTGCAGAGGGTTTTGAGTGTGATAGAAGAAGAATGAAATTAAGAAAAACATTGAGTTTCTGATACCAATTGGATTATGAAAGAATTTTAACACAGTGATTGGTGTAAGTAGATTTACTTTGTAGCATAGTTACCCAAGACTCTGCGACGACGGGACGCAGTTTTCGGGATGGCAAAAAATTTCCAAAATTTTGGGACGGCGGGGGACGGCTATTAAAATAATATATAAAATTACAAATATTAAAAATATATAGATAAATTTTAGAAATTTTATGAATAGCAGTTCATTTTTTATATATCAGTCCACCATGTGCATACAGTCCACGTCGAGACATCCATATTAAAAAGTAAAAACTCAGCAACATACATACAGCTGTACTAATGTTATGTGTTCATATAATTTTTAATATTAATATGTATGCTGTTGGTTTTCATAGTATGTTGTGACAGTCCACCATGTGCATTTGCGCTAAAAATTTCTGTATTCATATATCACAGTCCACTGGTAAATGTTTTTAAAGAGAAAACAACAAAGAATTAATTAAAAATAAATAAAAAAGTGAAAATAGTTATTTTTTAAAGAAAAAAGTGTATTAAAAGTGTTGTCGACGTCGGGGACGTCTGTTGACGGGGGCGTCTAGACGCCCCGGATGTTTCTCAACCGTCCGTGGGGCGTATAGACGCGTTCCGTCCCCCTCCCGTCCCCAATGTCCCCGGACGTTTCGTGCCTGTCCCCCATTTCGTCAATGTCAAATGTCCCGGGATGTTTCCCCTGCAACTCGGAAGTTTGGAAACGTGGAGGAAATGTTTCCTCCATGTTTCAGCGTCCCCGAAACGTCCAAGACGTTCGGGGGACCCTAGGATTTGGGGGACGCGTCCCCGCGTAACACTGCTTTTTAGTCTGTATGACAAATGAAGTGACACAAAACATGCTCACACTCATTTTGTAAGGCAGAATCAGTCAAATAGAGAGTTGAAAAAATACAGAGGCATGTAAACAATGTAGGAAGGTTTTGGTATTATCTAGACATCCTGGGGTCCACAACATATGTAGAACAGCCATACTTGATGGATTTAGGCTTTAGCTATGTAGCAACCCGCATGGTAGGCACAGCTGTGTAGGAACATGTCAACAGAAAAACAATTTCCATGGATGGGTTTCGCAGAAGACAAAAAAATAGATTCAGGTGCCCAATAGGAGGATAAAATCTTATTCTTCCATCTATTTTGGATCTTTGGAGTTTGGAGACTCTGTTTGATTTGTTTGCTACTATACCCCTTGGGTTTATATGTTTGAGTTGTAGGATGTATGTACATCTGAGTAGAGTAATGAAGTCATTAATCAGGTTTCAGAGCAACACACGCATAACAGATCATTTTAGAATGCTGCAAATGCGCCACAAAATTGTTGGAGGCTTTGTTGAAGCAACTGCTTGTCAATCTTGCATGATTGTTTAGATTAGTACGCAAAACCCCAAAATTATGGAGTTTTCCTCATTTTGTTACTCCAAGGTAAATTATTTTGTTGGTTCCTTTTTTCATACGTTTTTTAGTTGTTTTTTTGATTAGTGTTCATATTACACAACTGCTCCATCAATTTTCAACATTTAAGCATCAGAATTTAAAGTATAAACCTGATTTTTAAGCATAGTTCAAAAAGGACGGCAAGCATAATTCAGTAATATCGTATTCCAGTTAGCTAAGATTTCTGTTTGTGAATTAAGAACGGAATATTTTTCCTAAATACGTATCATTTTCAAATAAATATGTGGGAAACAGATGCATTTAGTGTCGAGAGTGGGTTGTTAATTGCATAGCTGAGAAGTCAGGGAACATAAATATTCAGTCCACGCTGTTATTTAGTTTTTAATTTTTTGAATCTTTGAAGAATTTCAGTTGGAGTGCAAAATTTGGTTTTGATCCGAAAAAGGAGTAACGAGGGGGTACCCTGGTACGGATATCTAGCCTTGTGAATTATGTTATTCTGCCTAGAATTTGAACTCTACTTCTCTGGTGAAAATCTACCTTATCTGATTTGGGGATGAAGTGGAGAAGTAGAACTGGAAGTTGGGATGCAATTTTGATATGCCAAAATAGTTCTGAAAATTCGGTTTCCTGCTTGAAATCATGCCTTCGTCAATTTTGGGCCTTCAAGGTGGAAAGCCAGAACTTGAAAGAGGTGCTGAATGGACAGAAAGAGGCGACTCTAAAGTTCCCTAAATGGCCATAACAGTTCTCATGGGTGAACAAGAAATGGCTTAGTTACGATACTTGTGTTTTACGTGTATGTATATACGTGATAATTCATGTTATTGTGTTTCATGTGAATAAATGAGAGGTTGGTTATTTCAGTTTTGATACGATTGTGCATAGAGGCAATACTTTGCATAAGTGCTTGATGATTTCATTTTCAATTTGCTGATGTATATAAGCAATGTTTTAAAGCATGATGAATTAAGTGTTAACAGGTTTGATGGATTAGGTAGATATCAAACCTGGTAAGGTCATTATATTATATAACCATTACATAAATCCAATTGACATAGGACTTAGATCATTGCCCGCACAATATTAATCAATAGGCACAGGATTTTGATCATTGCATGAATATTAGAAACATTAGTGATATTGTGATGCAGTGATGAATGGAAATACAAGTGAGAGTTTTTTTGTTTCCTTGTGGTCTTGTAGGTGTTTATACTTGTAATTTTTTCCAAATTGAGCGTGTATTTTATTTGCAAGGCTATTACCTCCCTCAGTTCTAGGAAATGATATCTCATTAATTGTACTGTATGCCACCTTTTGTATTTTTTATTTTTCCGTTGCTTTCAGTTTCCGTGAACTTGACAATTCATGGAATGCCTGAATTTTTGGTGACGCAGATATGAAAGGCAAGATAAGAGTTTATGCCAGATTGAGACCTTTGAGCAAAAAAGAGATCAATGAGAATCAGAAGATGGTTTTGACTGCAATAGATGAGTTCACTTTAGAGCATCCTTGGAAGGATGAAAAACCTAAAGTGTTTAGTTTTGACCGTGTATTTGATGGTACAGTTTCTCAAAAAGCTGTCTTTCAAGACACCCAGGTAGTAGTCCATTGGTACTTTTATGACTTTTAATAGTTTTCTTTGGGGAATTTTGCTGCCTTAAATTGTTGAGAATGCTGTTAATTTTGAACTATTGACTGTGGTTTCATTAGAATATTCGAAGATATAGTTATTTTTGCTGCACTATATGTAGCTACAAATTTGCATCTCTCCTGTTTGAATCTAACAGGCTATTTCTTTTTGCTTTTCATTTACCTTTTCTATTTCCAAAGTTATTTTTTGATGCAGTATCTGTAGCTACTGATTTGAATCTCTCCTGTTTGAATCTATTAAGCTCTTTCTTTTCTGCTTTACGTTTTCCTTTTCTATTTCCATTCTTCTTGTATTATATTCTAATGGTGGATTTTCTTCTTCAGTATCTGGTTCAATCAGCAGTTGATGGTTACAACATATGTATATTTGCATATGGACAAACTGGATCTGGAAAGACATTTACAATCTATGGATCAGAGGACAATCCAGGATTGACCCTAGAGCTATGCAAGAACTGTTCGCTATTATGGAAAGGGATTCAAAGAAGTTTTCTTTCTCAATAAAGGTTTTTATGATGAACATTTAATATTTTTCCTACGTATTTGGATCATTTTATAGTCTCTGTTAAATGATGGTAGAAAAATCTTCGTAAATTTGACCGATTTCCTCTTTAATTCACCCCGCAGGTGTACATGTTGGAACTTTATCTAGATGCACTAGTGGATTTGCTTGCACCTAAAAACAAAAAACCTGTCAAGCTTGAGATTAAGAAAGATATGAAGGTAAGTTTATAGTATTTAATGTCTCATGGGAAATGAGCCTTGTGAACACTGCCCAAGACTTCTACATCTTAATTTTTAGACCACCCCCAATATTTCAATGATATTACCCTATATGTTGAATTGAATTTTTTTTGCCACTGTTTAGCAGGGAATGGTAACTGTTGAAAATGCAACATTGATTTCGGTATGCAGTTTAGAAGAGATGGAGACTGTCATTGCAAGAGGTCAAGAGAAACGCCATGTAGCTGAAAACAATATTAATGAAGAAAGTTCCAGATCCCATTTGATTCTTTCGGTAGTCATCGATTCAACGAATCTACAAACCCAACTTCAGACTAAAGGAAAGGTTCAAGACTTATACTAGATCTCTTTTCCCTATTTTTTTCATTTTGAAATAAGCATAATATGGTTTATTCATCGGCTAGATATAAGCACAAACCTCATAACCTTCTTTTCCACCTTGAAATTAGGAATGAAAATGCCTGTCATGGATTTGAGCACATAATCCTTGGCTGTGATGGTGAGGATATTTATTGGTGCCCTTTTTGGCCTTATTTTGGTTGGGACCACCTTCTCTTAGGGCTAGGAGAGGTGATTCTAGTATGTTTTAACCTGAAGTGGTGCACTCCCTATATTGGGGATCACTTGGTAAAAAATGGTCAGGACGTATTATCATAGTTTTCTAAATATTACACTTTTTGACATTTTATTCTACATCCTGTTATTCTTGGTAGCCCCTTTTACATTGCTATGACCACCGCTTTTTTGCCAGTATAATGGTCCAAATTTGGTAATTTAGAGTTTTACCCCTTGTATGATTGCATGTGATGTTTACCACCTTATCACATTGACCACCTCGTTCCTCAGCTACTTGGCATTATCCCCATAGGACATGGGAACCACATGAACCTGTGCACCTTAGATGCTTTCAATGGTGCACTGACTCAGTACAGGGTATCATTTGATCTGATTTTTCATCTCTTACACTTTACATTTTGGTTTGGCTCGATACACATTATAAAATCCCCTTTATTGTACACTTGGCATAACAAGGTTCCTTTGGACATTATCTGTCATTAGTGGATGATTATTTTTATTTTAAATTTAATTGTGAAATAATGTTATACTAAAAATTTATTCTTGGTTGCAAAGGAGGTTATAAAAGTGTGCATTGTTAATTTATTCTTAATAATTTTGTATAACTTTATACAGCTGAGTTTTGTGGACTTAGCTGGGTCTGAGAGGGTGAAAAAGTCTGGCGTGAGCGGAGATGGAATGAAAGAGGCTCAAAGCATCAACAAATCGCTGTCTGCTTTGGGTGATGTTATCAGTGCGCTGGCTGGTGAGGTGCAACATATACCTTACAGAAATCACAAGCTCACCATGCTTATGAGCGATTCATTAGGTGGCAATGCAAAGACACTCATGTTTGTCAATATATCTCCTGTTGAGTCAAATTTGGAGGAGACATATAATTCTCTAAAGTATGTATAACCATATTCCATTGATACATATTCTTCAAAAGCTTTATGTATACTTAAGGAAGAACAACTTTTTAAGCATCTAAGTGAATGTTGGAATTTTGGGTGGCAGCTATGCATCCCGTGTAAAATGCATTCAAAATGATCCCTCAAAAAATATGAATTCCTCAAAGGAGGTTGCCAAGCTAAAGAAAATTATTCAGCAAATGAGTTTGGAGTATAAAGGCAAGAAGATTGATGATGTATTGGAAGATGTTGATAATGAATGCTCTCCCAAGGAATAGCCATTCATCAGTTGCTTTCTCAAAGCTCTTTCTCATTCTCATTGTGAATGCCTCTATGCCAAGTACTGTATTATGTAATTGCACTGTAGCGCAAGAAATACATGCCTTATATGTCAATGTCCATTAGGGCTATGTTTTCCTTGCTTCTTGTAAGGAATCTCTGTTATTGTAGCTATGATGACTGCAAATAATTGATCATCAAATTATATTGTGCTTTAAGCTTGGTAGGATATCATTGTAGTGTATGTGGATAGTCAGATTTTGTTTTCCTTTGTTTGTGAATTACATGCAGATACCTTTATTTTGAGCTGACAAATGTAATGCAAGCTAGAACAAAATGGATAAATTCAATGCTCTTGGATGATTAAGGAGATACCAAGGAATTGATCTCAAGTATAATGCACTAATGTCATGAATGCGATTAATTCATCATTGAATTATATTGTGCTGTAAGCTTAGCAGAATATGTATAGTCAATTTGTTTTCTCTTCTTTATGAATTACTGCAGCTACTTCTATTTTGAGTTAGCAAACATAATGCAAGCTAGAACAAAAATTTCAATGCTCTTGGATGATTGAGGAGATACCAAGGAATTTGATCTGAAGTATAATGCACTAATGTCATGAAAGCAATTAATTCATCATTGAATTATATTGTGCTGTAAACTTAGCAGAATATGTATAGAAAATTGATTTTCTCTTTTCTTTGTGAATTACTGCAGCTACTTTTATTTTGAGTTGGCAAATGTAATGCAAGTCTGAACAAAAATGGATAACTGCAATGCTCTACATGATTAAGGAGATAAAACAAACCAAGGAATTTTATCTCGAGTAATATGCACTAATAATCATAATACAGTGGGATACCTAATTCCTTTCAACATTGAGTAGGATGATGATCTAATTTACTATATTTATAATCTTCGTTTCTCTCTTTCATTATGAATGCAATTAATTTATGATTGAATTATATTGTAATTTAAGCTTGGCAGCATTGCAGTGTATGTGGATAATCAAATGTTAATTACTTTTGTTTGCGTATTACATGCATCTACGTTTATTTTGAGTTGACAAATTTAATGCAATAAAAGAAAAATATGAATAAATTCAATGCTCTTAGACGATTAAAGAAATGCAATAAACCAAGTAATTTTATCTCAAGTAAAATGCACTAAAAATCAGAATACAGTGGGATGCCTTGTTCCATTCAACATTGAGTAGGATGATGACCTGCTTGACTATATTTATAATCTTCCTCTCTCTTCCTTAAAGATTCCAATCCCTCTATCAATGTTGGATTATCCAAAGTTGGATGTTCACTAAGTGCAATCCGTTTATCAAAGTTGGATGTTCACCAAGTGCATAGAGTATAACATATACTGAAAACTATGGGAGACCTAAAAGGTTGATATGGCTACTTTTTTCCATTTTATTTTGTGAGAAATTAGTGCTCAAATGTGTGTGAGAAGATATATTTGTGAGTTACTAGTTAGGCGAGAACAATAATATTGTGAGTTTTGAATGCAACTCACGTAGAGATGTGTAGGAGAGATTGTGAGTGAGAATATGTGAAAGAGAGAGATTCAAGGGATTTGATGATAATGCTAACTCCACGAAAGTAGGATATATAGATATATATGATATATATATATATATATATTATGCTCACATGTGAAGAAGATACTATTTGTGAGTTCTTTTTTGAATGCAACTCATTCACGAGAGATTGTAGGAGAATATGTAAGAGAGATTCAGGATTTGATGATATAACTCCTAGGATATATATATTGTGGTGAGAATTAGAGAGATTCAGGATTTGATGATAATGCTAACTCCTGAAAGTAGGATATATATAAATCCTGCAATCTTCATCAATCATCTCTCTTTCACATATTCTCACTCACAATCTCTCCTACACATCTCTACGTGAGTTGCATTCAAAACTCACAATATTATTGTTCTCGCCTAACTATAACTCAAATATATGACAACACTTTCTTAATTCACGTTGATAGGTGTTGTAAACTTACTATGGGGGTTTATTGTTCAAATCAACGACAACTATCCCTTTCTTAAATGCAAGACTATATAAATGCCAAAGCATCCTCTGTTATGTTGCGTCTTTTTCATTGTTCAAGCGATTCCCAGTGCCTTAATAATTTTGGGGGGGAGATTAGGTTGGCCCTCGTTGTTGGCATATTTAGGTTTTAATGAAATCACCGTGGAGGGAGAATTTATTGAAAATGGATTTAAATGTATGCCACGATAGACATGGCTAGAGACGGTTGGATTTTTGAAACATGGGGTTTGCTTGTGCGCCATGTGGTAAAAGCAGGGCGCCACAGCCCACACCCCTTAAGGAGAGTTGTTAGTTGTGCACAATGTGCAATGTAATAATAGTTCAATATATTGCAAGTGTGCGAGACTTTGTTCTACGAAGTGTGGCGGTTGTTGTTGTAGGGAAGAGGTGAAATTTCATGTTATCTTTATGTTCCCATATTATACTTGCCTTTTTTGTTTCTTTGTAATGCCGATAAACCCATATTACGTAACAACACACAAATTGCCCTTATGGGTTGTAAAAATTGTTGACAAATAATTGACCCTTGATGTGCACAAAATTGGAATTGTTAATTATGGCTTGGTTTAAAGCTACATACTTACCATGTAAATTGTTGGATTGTGTTAATGTCATGCTTTCTTGAATGGCCATGTGTTCTTTGACCCCTCTGTTGCACGTTAGGTTTACTTCGCCAAAATTCTATTTACTCTTTCATTAGTAGGCATGGTATTTCCACCAATATCCACCCATTTGACCCTTACAGGTGGCGAAGTCTCATTTTGTTCCTCATCCTGTTCTTCTTCAAAATTATTATAATGCCTAACACTACATCTCTACTAGATTTCTAGACGGATTTCTCATGATTATCACCACAAATTCATTGCTATTATCCCCTGTTCCATCTAAGGCAACCGAGTTATGTTCCGAGTTTTTTTTTTTTTTGGTTTTGAATGAATATTTTCTTAAGTTTATGTGGAAGGGGTTTATTTTTCCCATGGGTATTTTCAGATTTTTCATTTTTTTGAAATTTTTGAGGAAAAAGGTTGTTTGAAAAAAAAACTCCAACATTTTAAAAAGTAACTTTGTTAATTTGAAGTCATCTCGAAGAGTCTTATTTTAAATGTTATTCGTGATTTATGTGTTTTTCAGTTTGTTTTTCAGATTATTGATAAACTTGAGAGCTTTTGTGCAAAGGATTTATTAAAACTCCTTAAATTCACTATATACATTTTCCCAAATGGATGTTTGTTTTTCCATTATATTGGAGTTTTCTTTCAAAGGGAAATGTATCCAAATGGTACTTTTACTAGAAAAGAAAATATAAGTACAAATCTTTGAATCTCAACTCTCTATGTTATCTTCTCCAAGATGTTTTCAAAACATCTCAATTTTCTATGTTTCCGTGTTTTGTGATCCCATTGATCTATCTCTCTGGAGATCTCCACTTATTATGTAAATCCAATTTGGGGTATGGAAGAACAACTTTTATTTCCAGCCATAGTTACGTAAGTCTCGGGAATAGGGGACAAATGGATGAAGTTTTGGGAGGGCAAAAAAATCCCAAATGTTGGGGATGGCTATTAAAATAATCTATAAATATTTAAACTTTTTCAATGAAATTTAGGAGACAAATTACATTTAATGTGTTTTAGAGTTTTAGGTACTTTCGAGATTACAATTCAATTTTGGTAAACATAATAGCTTTTTAAATGTAAAAACATCCAAAAACTTTTTTAAAATATTAAAAATAGAGGTCATTCCCTCCAAGTCGCTAAAATGTTCGGGATATCGCCACAATCAAGGGGATGTGTCCTCGCATAACACTTGTTTCTAGTAAGTTTGCCCTCCTTTTTCCCTTGAGATTTTGTAGTGCTCACCTTGCTTGCCTTGTGTAGGCTTCCTTAGCTTCTAAGCGAGGCACGCAATGGGCATATATTGGCAAAGGTTAATGAAGTCTGACTTTCCATGCACCAATTGTATTTGCTTAAAAGTTTCGAGATCCTTTTCAACAAAAATTACGCACATCCTACACTCATTGATGTCCACGAGCCCACGTTTTTTTTCAAGAAATTTTGTCAAGCGGTTCACAAACCTACGCAAGCTTCCAAAAGAGACAAAAACCTCTTTTAAAATACTTGAAAGGTGTCCAAGGCGTGCTCAAAAGCTCGTGGCAGATGTTGGAAAGGTCATGGAGTCTAGCATGTCCTGTGTTAATTGCATATGCTTGAAATTTTCCTAGCCATTTCAACAGATCCGTTTTGTGCATATCCTGCAACTTGGGCATTCCACGTAACCACATTTTTGTGGGCATTTAGCAATTAGAAAACAGCCTCACGTAGGGGTCAAACTAACGTCTGCTAAGGCATCCCAAATTTGCCAAAAAAACTTGTTTTCCAAAAAACTAAAATAAAACAACCAACTTTATTGGATGTTTGTTGATGCATGAGCATCTTGTACATATCTAATTTTGGCTTTTCATATTTTCTTATGGTGTCTTATGTCCATTTGGATGCATAGGAGGTGTTTCTAGTCCATTTGGACTCGGATATGTAATAAGTGACCATTTGGAGTTTTCCCTCCAAAATGGTACTTTTGAATATTTGAATTAGTCTTTGTAATAAGTTAGTAATCTAGGAGTTAGTATAGTTCAATAAAGGTGTAATTAGGGGTCAAGGAGCATGTATAAACTTGTAAAATGATATATTTGATCTTAACTAGACCCTAAACCTCATCTAGTTAAGTCTAAGCCTAGGTGAGTTAGTGGTTTCTCAACCTAACTACCCTCCTTTTCTCATAAAATCAAATGTATTCGAATGAATGAGAAAGATGAGAGGTTGGTGAGAGGAAGAGAGAGGATTTTGAGAGGAGGAAGAAATTTTATTAACACAGCCAAGAGGCTCAAGAAGTCATGTGCTTCCATTGATTTGATAAATGAAGATACTTTTCTTGAGCATGAAATTGTGTAACTATGAATGATTGTGCATTTATGGATGATTCTTGGTTATTTTTGGCTTGATGAATGATATTTGCAGGTATGAAGAAGGGTTTTAAACCATGATAAAAATAAGAGAATGAATGGAAGCATGTGGAAACCATGAAAATGTCATATTGGCATAGGTAAGTAAATTGTTTATAGTATTTCCTTGTTGTGTGGAAAGGATAAAACATGCATAAATGGAATTGTACTCCATAAAAAAGGTTGAAAATTGGTAGTAACCTCTGTGAAATGGTCCATAAACATATTCAAAAGGAATTTTTAGTTTTCATGGGTGGCATTTAGAGATAATGATGACAGAAAATTTCTAATGAGGAAGCATGCAAACAGTGTGTGCGGAAGTGTGATGATATGTTTAGGGACAATCATCATAAATTTTCATTTTCTATCCAAATGACCTGAAATTTGGACCATAGGTGGATGATACTGTCGTGCAAATGGGTTTTCAATAGTTCTCCTTGATGTTGAGTATTTTTTGAGTTATGGAGTGTTTCTCTTTTTGGACTGAGGTTCCATACAAACTGTTTGATATAATGTATGCGCGGAAAAATAGTCGTAACTTTTGAATTCCATAACAAAAATTCATGAAATTTGGAATATATGTTCTTTGTAGATACTAATAAAATCTATCAAATTTGTAAGACAATTGGACTTGTGCAACAAAAGATGTGCATGACAAAATATTGCTGCAGACTGTTTGTTCTTAAGAAGCATTGAGAGGGTAGTTTTGAGGAAAGGTAAGAGAGTTGAAGCTTTTGTTGTTTTGCATCATTTTGATGGTTGATATGGAATGGAATAAGGTCTAGGAACATGGTGAAATGTTTGGATAATTCCATTGGGACCTCAAGCCTTGAATTTGTTGGTTTTTGGACTAGTTAACCTTGAGAAAGTGGGGTATTTTCCCCAAGTTTAGGACAGTTTTGCAAGTTTTGGCTATACTAAATTATTGGTTGGTTAAGTTTGATTGTGCTCTGCATCTTTTGTGTCTTTCTCTAAGTTCCCAATTTGACACAGGATGGGAGGCGCGCGAAGAGGAAGTGGAGTCTGGCTTTGTGCTTGTCAAAAGCATTTGCTTTAAAGTTTCCAAAGTCTAATCAACAACCCCCATTTGTGCAAATAAAGTGACCATTGCAGGCTTGAGAGGTCACCTCTCTCCAAGACATCTTTCCAACAGCCCATGCGACCACATTTGGGCATTCTTCAACCAATTCGCATGCCTTGCACATGCTTCCAAGTTTTTGCTCACATTTCCTTCTTGGATAGGGTAGGAATATCAGGACAGTTTTATTTTTCACTATGCAGAGGTAATAACAAAAAAAAACAAACTATCACAGACCATACCCATGAATCATGGCATTCCTCCATTTTGCTGATTCCAAAAGGTTAGTCCGCGAAAGGACACTTCAAAACTGCCCTCATCATCTTATTGTCACAAACGCTTAGTTTAAAAACTACCATTATTTTACAAATTGTTCAAAACATAAGCACGATGCTAGAACAGCGAACCCACTCAAACCAAGGTGGACTCGAGCCCACGCAACTACAATGAAGAGGTGGGGGCACTACAGATTTTGAGACAGTGAAGAACCTTCCAAATGTTTTGGAGTTGTAACAAATGCCTGATGACATATGTTTATAGATGTCTTGCCTCTCTAAAACCACACTCACCAGCTGCATGATTTCTCTCTAAAAAGAATAGTACGAATTATCACAACTTTTGACCTCCCGAACCACAAATATGTTTCATGTAATAAGAGTAAAAAAATTTAGTGCTCACCTTTAACAACCTTGAAATAATAGACCTCAACAGATGCTTTTTAATTCATCCATCCTTTTCTCTGTCTCTCTGCCAGAATGTGATTCTTTCTTTGAATTGGATTTTTATGTGGAGAACTTGTCCTATAAGTTTTATGCCGAGGAACCCATTTTCCCTGCTCTTTTTGAAGTAAAACATTTAACTGATATTTGCCACAAGAATGCGCAAGCCTGCACCATTGATGTTGTTCAGTTTGTACAGCCCACATGCTACTCTCATATTACAACTCCCTTCAGAAAAAGAACAAATACAAAGATTAAAACTCTAATATAAAATTCCCCTTCCATCATCTTGTGAAACAACCAACTCTCTAGTTAACATATGAAGCTATTAAGCTACTTTCAGGCCATTCATGTTAATCTCCCTTTTAACCTGATTTCATTTAGTATAAAAATTTATGATCCATATATCTTGGAATTATAACAACACAGTTTATCCTTCTAAACTTTAGTCTGCCAATAAGAATCAACCTCTTCTCATTAGGCTGTAATTTTTGGATGTCATATACCTATCATCTATCAATCCGTAGCTCCTTAGTTTGAGCACTATTTTAATAACAACGATTTCAGTTAACAAGTCAAATCGGGTGTTAATAACTTTGGTTGTGTTTACAGTAGATGTTTACAACTAAGTGAGATTATGTTCAAGGAAAATTCACTTCGACATTGACATCTTAACAATCCCTTTCTGGAGAGGTTACATATGAACCTCACTGTTAATATGTTACGTTGTTTTTCAAACTCTTTTTCTATCAATCACGGAAGTCCTAGTTATAATGGATATTAAATCACGCATTATAGATCCATTATTTCAAATAAATATGATTTTTCCTTATGTTTTTTATTGGCATACGGAATGTTCAATGCGGTTTAACAAACAGTATAAATACAAAAAAAAGTGCCAACATGAAATCAAAGTTTGGTAATTTGTAGAAGGGCCCTTGGTTCATTGGTGAAATTGATTGGCTTTGAATAAGCTCTCCAGGGATAAGTCTTGTTGAGTGCAAGGCCCGGAGATGCCCAACAGGACAGTAGAAATGGTTGAAGTCAAAATCGTGCCCCGGAAAACTTTGACTGCGTTACTCGTAGCTGCTTAAGCTGAAGGTGATCACTAATTTAGTTGTAAATCCACTATATGCTTAGTCCAGTTGAGTGCACTTCTCAATTAAAAAAACAAGTAACCTCAAGCATTATGATGCCCCAATCAGCCATGTGATTACTTATTTCTTTTACCATACTAGTACAGTCAAAGATGGGCTTACTTTCGGATCCTCTTTTCATATTGTTATTGCCTTTATAACATGCAGTTTTAGTTCTTCAACTCTTTACAGATATTCATTCAAAATTTCGAATTCATGAACCCTGATATTGACCTCAATCCAGCTGCATCTTGGGCTCTTTTTCGATTCTCCATCTTTAATCAAAGTTCTCACCTTAGCTAACTCATCCCAATGCCCACCTGAAGCAAAAAAATCAAAAGAAGAACATAATATGCAGTATCTTCAGGTTTTAATTTGAATAGGAGATCCAAGCAGCGATCCCTGCACATCGGCAGTATGTTCAAATGACTTTTTAAATTTAAGTTGTAATCTTGTTTGCTGCATCAATTGAAACACACGTGGTATGCAACATCAAGACTCCTGCATTTCCCATAAGTATCAATTATACAAATGGCAACACTAGCATTGCAATCAAATACCCTTCTCAGTATAATTAGAAAGGCTCATTATAATTCCCATTATGTGCATAGTTTGCAATCATTGCATTCCATGGAACGGTATTCCTATCATGCATCTTGTCAAACATATGACGAGAAACCTCTATGTAGATTTGATGCCTTGGCACGGCTAAGCCCATCCCTCACGCAGGTTAGCAGTATCAGCCACATGCCCCACCACTAGGCCACGCCATTGGCTTTGTTACAAATTTGTCAGAATTTGACTATGTTGACCTCTTCCTAACATACATGAGAGTTAGGCTGGTCTCTTTGGCACTAGACATAGGCATCCATAAAAGCATAGTGAAAAGAGAGATTTTGGGCTTCTATTATTTTAGTTTCTTCACCTTATTTGAGTCTTTTACTTTTGTATCAAATACAAAATTTACTCTAATATTTATAATTAAACTTAATCATTAACTAATCTTTAAATCGGAATGTTCTTTGGCATGATGCTTACATTTTCAATTTCACAAATACTTTTCTCAAAATTTTCTTACATTTTATTATGCATTTTAACAAATATTATACGATGAGTTAGATAACATATGAGTTAGACAGGAGTTGGCTCCACAAAATTATTATAATGATCTTGTTTAGATGAGTGATGTGTGATATTTATAGGAATATGATTTAGAATTTTTATAATAGTTAGTAAACGTTGTTCCTAAATATGAGACACCGTTTATGGAACATGGGTCAAAACATGTACATAAGTAGGTCAAATTAGGTACTCATGAGGGATAATATAAATAATAAACGCCATGTTATTATGTACATAAAAAATTTATGCGGTGTTTAAGGAGTAGTGTACATCTCATGTATCCAAAGGCACACGAGTAGAATGATGTTGGAGATATGCATTACGAATAAGAGGGACCATATGTTATGTATTAGGTCCAACTATAGAGGCCATATACTATGTAGGCATAATATCTTTGTGGACCTTGTATAATGCCACCATAGTTAGAACATTATAAATTTTAAGTTCTTGATTAAAAACTTAAATAATATCTACTAATTGGAGTGTTAAGTCTCTAAAAAATAAATTTCATCATTTGGTGTTCATCTTTAGTTTCCCCTACATTTTCCTTGTTTAAGATTTCCTTTTGTTTTTGGGTAACACAAAGCAAGTGAGGTATGTGAGTAGGATTTTCCCTTATACATTAATCTAACTCCTTTATTGTTGATTCATCATGACATATTTCACTATGGAATTCAATTGAAGATTATGTGTTAATATATCATATCAGCAATGATGTTAAAGATACGAGATAAAATTAGGGTTTTGATAAAAACATTATTTCATTTATCATTGTATTAGTTTAAGTTATTTTCAAAATTTTAATGTCATTTTTAGTGATTTCAATTTTTCTGGTTGTAGGTATCTAAAAAAAAAAGAATAGTTGACCAAACCTGAAAATTGATTCATTCATGTTGACACCTACAATGGATGTATATCCCACTTGAGAGACAAATAAAACTGTTTAATATAAAATTTTTAAGTTCGAGAAGAGAAATTACAAACCAAAGCTCATTCGAAAATTTTCATTAGAAGGGTTTAAGAGAATAAAGATGAGTTTGAGGCAATTATATTGCGTAAATACATTTTTCAATAAAAACATATAGTTCTAAAGTAGTTATTTATAAATTTAGAATTTTTTAAAGATTGACTACAAAGGAAACCTAGATAGAAAGAGGAGATGTATTGAACATCATGACATAGATAAAGACATTTGGTTTGGTTTGTGTGATAAGTGGCTAACAGAGGAAAATAATATGGATGTAAGTCAATGAAAGCAATGATATATGTCAAGACCTTTTCATTATTTGGAGAATTGTTTAGAGAATAGCAATTTTGTTGATAAACATTGTTATTTAGTTTGATATTTTTATGTTGTTTGGTCTCCATTAAAGTCTTATGATAGAAAATATTGTCTATGATGCGAATGTAATGGAAATTATATAACATAGTTATTTCTTAAATATTTAATACATATTACAATTGATGCAGGTATCAAAAGTAATGAGCTCAAGGGTATGAAAAATAGTTTAAAAGGGGTTGTTGGTGACTCATCGTCAGGCCCGACAATGCTTAGAAGAGACCACTAATAAATATGTAGGTTGTATATAAAATATCTATAGAGTAAGATATTTTTAGAAAAAAATAATAAAAATATTAATATATACAATTTTATCATATAATTGTGTTAATGGGAATATTACTATAAGAAGTGTGCAACAAAGAAAGTGTGTGTGGCTATAAGATACTTGGGATAGAAAAACTTGCTTTCATCAATGGACCCAAGATAATTGGTTTGTTCCGGTAAGACACGTAGTGTTGAATTTCTTGTACATGCAGATTATAAATTAAAATTTAATATTTTAAAAATTTAATCATTATGTTTTGTCAGGGTAAAAAAATTAGGAGGATAGAGAGGATGATGAAGAAAAAAGGATGACGAGGAAAATGAAGAGGATGATGTGGATGAGGAGGATAAAGAATAAGATTAGGAAAAGAACGACGATCATGAGGATCAGGGGGAGGAGGACGAGACTAATCAATGGGATATTTAGGATGTAGTTTTACATCTATTTCTTTTGCAATTAGAAAAAGGACCTATTAGTACTTCCTCTGAATTACTTTGTTATATATTATTGGAAAACACCTTTTGAATTGAGATATTTTCTTTATTATAATTATTATAATTAATATTTGGAGATTTTACAAATTCTTAGTGGCAATACAATGTAAATAATATTTTAGCACTTAATGTCTAATTTTTAAAATTATTAGATGATTTTTGCATCACATTTATTCCACACCTTGATGATGATGTTATGGGATTTTTGTCATTGTATGGTGGCAAAAATTAGGCACAAATGTGGTGTAAAAATGATGTTAAACTGGCAAAAGGTAGTGCAAACTCGACACAATTTAAAATGACTAGTAATGTCTCATTTTCACCACTTTTACGCTGTGATTTTAGACACAATTTCATCAAGGAACTAAGTTGAAAACATCCAATTTTTTTAATTTCTGCAATGAAATTGAAATAAAAAATGGTGTTATTTGCACTTTTTGTAGTAGTGTTAAAATAGAAACAATGGGAAACCCTCCTTTTTGTTTTATTATATTTGGTCTATTTTTTTTATACCTAAATAAGGGTATTTTTTATACTGATTTTTGTATAAGGTTTAATGTGTTCTAGAATATTTTGTAGGTCACATTTTTCTTAGGAATTTTTTTACATGAACACAAGATGTTTTATGGAACATATTGAAATAATAATAGATTTCACTCTTTCTATATCCATGTGTTACATATCACAAAATAATTGCATTAGATTTTCTTATAATTTGTGTCGCTTCTCTATATGATTCCATATGTTTTAACCGATAATTTAACTAACAATAGATTTTGTTCTTTTTATATCCATGCTTCACTTATTGCAAAGTAATTACATTAGGTTATCTTATATAAATCATGCACCTTCTTTATGATTCCACATGTTTCAACCAAGAATTTACTATAAAATTTGTACATTACATATTTTTAAAATTTGTAGATGACATTATGCATATTCATTAAATCATATCATATGTTGTTTCTATAGACACTATGATAGTCATGTATAGGAAAATTAAAAACATAAACAAATCATTTAAATTGTATGAAAAAACATCTAAATGGTATGTGATGACATTTACATTGTAGTGATTTAAAGCAATGTAAAATATGGCCTTTTCAAAGATGCTATCAAACTCATTTAACTAACGAATCTAATTGGAATGTACCTTAAATAATTGTGTGTGTGACGCAAAGTGTCTCAAATTCGTCAAGAAGGATAATCCCATATGACTAAAGAGGGATTCCATATTTTAGAGGGTAAGGATACCATTAGGTAGATGTGGCCCCAACATGACAATTATCCCCATTTTGGAATAGATTTTAGGTTTGTATTTAGTTTTTTTCTAGATGTATTATTTTGTTTTGTTTTCTCTTTTTATGTTCTTTCCTAAAGTTTTATGTGTGGTAGAATTCTGTGCGTGAACATTTTTAATCGACCAAAATATTTTTAGTGTACATTTTGATAAATAATAGATTTCTTCCTTCAAATTCATATTTTACTTTTATATTTTGTTAGTGACTCCTATCCAGGGTATTAGATTTTGTAATAAAATTACACTACATGATATTAATCTTTAATATTTTAAGGTATGTACATCCTTCAAAGCATTTTATTGAAATTTGATATTTTACATATGTTATATATGGAAACATTCAAAACTTTAGTCATATGTAAGATGCGGCAACATATAGGGTTGTGAATTGTTTGAAGAAAGGACTCAAAAAAATGTGGTGACATGGATAACATTGATGGAATTAGGAGATATATATATATATATATATATATATATATATATATATATATATTTTGGTGAATATTCAAGATTTTTAACTCTATCACCATATATGATACCGACTTTATTAGATGTCTCTCTCATGCCTTCACATTGATCTTACAATTTAGGTAATTTATAAATTAATTTATTAATATATTGGATGATGATCATAATTATTTATAAGCTATTTGGTGTCCCTAGATTTCACCTGAAATGCAGGACTACCTATTTAAATTTTTTTGTACTTTTAAAATAATGGGTTGTTTTGTGTTTTATTGCTAGAAAGTTTCGTATTATGTCAAGATATTCCCAAGGAGCCATATAAGCCATTTTTGCCAAATACCTAGATGTCCAAAATTGTTATATCTTGTCGTTGGGGTTTCCCTGCGGGAAATTTGTATTTAATTATTTTGAGCCCCGTTTGAGGCAATTTGTGCTCTGGTTTAACCCTGTTCTGATCATACATATCATTCTTCCCATATACACCAGGAATGAATTATGAATTATGGGCTTTATTTGTGACTTCTGGCAAAGTTTTGTGTTTTTGTGTTTTCTCATTTCATTTTTTGTAAAATTTCTCTGGATCAATTCCTTTTCCGGTTTGGTTTGATTCTTGGCCTGGAGTATCTAGAAGACCACTTATGCACGTTGTGCCAGAAGGAATTCGCCATCCGAGGTCCGGGTTTCTCGGAAAAAAATGAAGTCGTTCACCAAAAAGTTTCTTCTGGGCTGGCCGCATTTTTGGAAAAAGAAGTTTGGAGTGAATCATGGGATTTTTGGAAGCAATAGGTAGGTGGGAATTTTGTACCTGCATAGCAGAGTACTTTTTCCCATGGAAGCTACGCCACTTAAGTCACAATGGGAAAATTAGAGGCAGCAGGTAGGCGGGAATTTTTACCCTGCAAGAATTTCTTATTTGCCTTGCAGGGTAAAAATTCCCATTGTGAAATAAAAGAAAAATCACTTAAGGTATTAATGGGATTTTATTACCTGCCTTGCAGGGTAAATAATCCCATTATGAAAGTCAAACAACTTAAGTGGATCATGGGATTTTTGGAGCTGCGGTGCAGGGTGAATAATCCCATTAGAAATTGACTTTTAAAAATAGAATTCGTCCGTGCCAAAAAGTGTGACCCACCTTGGGTGAATAATAATGCATTAAATAAATATTTATTCACCCAATTTTGGTGCCCAAGCATGAGGAAAAGTCAACGCATGATGAGTGGATAAAGGAAATTAGAATTAGAAATTCTAAAATTAAATAAATATTATTTATTTAATGCAGCCCCTTCATGTCAAAAAGTGCGCCCCATTTGGGAGGGAAATAATATTTCTTTAAGTATTAATTGATTTAATTAATTCCTATTTTCAGTGGCTAAGGTCAAAGCATAATGTGAGGCTTGAGTTAACTGGAAGTAGAAGTCTAAAATTAAATAAATTTAATTTATTTAATGACAGCCATAAACATGCACAAAATAGGCGCTCCATTTGAAGAGTAAAACTTATTAAATAATTAATTAATTACTAGGAATAGGAAATGCATTAATTAATTATAGAATTATGAGGATTATATAACCAGGGGCTGCCATAAGGGTGAATTAATTAATTCAAAAGCAGATAAGTGCACCCCATTTGGAGAGGAATTTTGCTCAGAAGAAGGTGTAATTAATGCTGGAAGCTTCCAATTTTGGTGCCAAGGTTGAAGGAGGTTGCTTTGTGTCTAAATAATTGTTTGCTGCATAGTGTTACAGGTGCTCAGGTGAAGTTGGTAAAATTAATGCTTGATTTTCATGCAAATACAACATCAAATTTTGGGGCAGCAGGGTTGATATATGCAGATTTTTATGATTAAAATCCACTGTTCATGATCCGGTTGCCATCTTTATCTGAATTAATTGCAAGAATTCATCACATGTGCTTTTATAAGAGAAAGGGAGCTTAAATCAATGTCCAATACATTGAATATCTCCTTCGAATTTGAAGAAATCTCAAGATTTGCACTGGTTGTGAAGAATTTCGGCTGAATAAAGAGAAAATAATTGCTCAGACAAAGATTGCTCCATCCATGGCAAAGTGGGATGAACGAGAAAGATCAGCGGAATCATGCATTACTTCCAGATTTGCTGACATCGGAGGCAAAAATCCAGACCCGATTCGATCCAGATCCAGATCCAGATCTCATAATTGCAAAAGCTTCCGACAAAAATTCATCCTCTTGTTTTTGATGCAACCTGTGTAGAAGTTAGTACGTGAAAAATTCCTTCTAAGATCTTGTGCATGTGCTCCCAATCTTCTAGTTGAAGCCTTCATTGAATTTGCATTCACCGGAGTGCTTTCCAGAATTTTAATTGCTCATATGCAATTAAAAATAAAAAAGATGAGTTATTTATGGAAAACATTGTACTGATGCATGTACTAGAGAAGAACTACAAAAACTTCAAAAGAAGAACTAATCTAGCCGCTTCTAGATCCAGTTTGGTGAGAATCAAAGGCAAAAGAAATAGCTGCATACAAAATATGAAAAAAGACAAGACTGCAACTTTCCTCTTTCTTCTTCTTTCTCTTATTTCCTTCGACAAAGTAATCGAATGATCAATTAAATTATAGAACCTAAGTAATTGGTTTAAAAACCATTACTTGAAGAAGTCAACTACTTGGAGATAGGTGGCAGACATGCAAAATAGAAGGTTCTATCTTCAGTTGCAAATCATGCATGTCATGCAAAGAGGAATTCCAGGAGGGAGATTGCCAGTTGTTTCCTTTCGACTTCCACATGTGCCAGTTCAACTAAAAGCTTCCGACTTGTAATTTCCCCTCTACATTCTATAAGTAGAGGAAGAACCTACGGGTTAAAGAAATGAGAATTTGTAAGCAACATTCTTGTGTTCTAGACTTTGTGTTGAAACCCCTGATAGCCACTTGAAGCAAAGGAATATAAAGGAGTAGATTTCCGAAGAACTTTGTGTCACGGTGCAATTTGTTTCTAGCTTTCTATCTTAGATCTTCTAATAAACTTTGTGTTATTTTAGATCTAGATCTGGAGTTGCCTTTGCTTATAATTATGTGTGTTGATATCTATTGGTTTCTTCTATGTGCATGTAATCAACTCTATTATCTATTGATTGGGTTGCACATCTTCCCTATTTCTTCCCGTGTTTTTATTATTTCCTTCTTCTATAAATATTTCCTTTCTTAAACAACTGCTTACTTGCTGCAGAGCTATACAACTATGGTTCATGAGCTGAATAGTTAAAGTAAAACCCCCATATAGATACTAGCATATTTTATTGACAAATCTGACACGGGAGCCTCACCGGTAAATGAGGGAGATTTATCTCATGACTACCTAGGTTTTCAACTATGCAAAAAATCTAGCCAACACTATTGATGTGCCTTATAAATGCACAAAAAAATTCAAATGAGGTTTTCGTAAGGTAAGTGAAAATTGTGTAAGGATATCCTATAATCATTCCAATTTTTTGAATTAATCACATTCCTTATACATACTAATAAATTATGGGTCACGTCAGATGGGCTAACAGACTTGGACCCGACCTTTTTGTTATGAATCTAATTTGAATTTCTGATTTGAAAGGGGTAACATGAGAAAATTATGGAATGTAATACATGATCAAACCCTAGAGAAAAATGAACCTCCTCTGTTGTGTGGTATTGAGATCCATGATGGATGTAACCATGTTTCCACAAGGATATTACTCTTGAACTAATAACATGTGATGCATACAAAATTATGATGGTAAACCTTGGGTACATTGATTTATTGCAAGGAAAGTGTTAGTGTTATTTGTATTCAATGTGTTGGGATAGTGTCTTTAGTGTTGCATTTTATTAACGATAACAAAAAAATTGCCAATTTTTTGGTTACATTTTATGTGGTAAAATAGTGGGCATTACATGTTTCTTTTCAATAAGAAATCTATATTAAAAAAATGAACTAGAATAAAAAATAATGAATTTTAGTTCTAATTAATATACAACAAAGTTGACCTATTCAATACGAAAAATGAGCGAAATCATTGTATATATTCTAATTAAATTTAAAAGACATAAGAATTACGCAACTACCAAATTTAAAAGACAAGAATTACCCAAAAACATGCTTCAATAAAAATACATCTAATTATGAATAATACTTGAAAAATTATAATAATACACATTCAAATACAATAATATACTTGAAAGTATGAAGTGTAATAACATTTAAGGAAATTCTTACCATCTTTTTAAAAAACATATAAAATGTGTTAAAATTTCAGAGCAAAGTTAGGCAAAGACACATTGCAAATAAAGTTGAAAATATTTGGTCAAAATTTGACATGCATAAATGTATGTTAAAATTTTGATGTACATATGTTCATTTTATTTTATTTTGCATCAAATAGGAAGTTGAAATTTCAACCAGAGTGTTTGTCATGTATTCAGGAATTTTTTATCCTAAAATATAAATGGATTTGATGCTCAAACTTCAAATGTCATAGTGCTAGTGGAAATTCTAGAAATTGAAAGAGGTGGGTGTTCTAAAATTCTATCATAATTCAATGATATTTTAATGTACATAAGATAATGTCAAATGTAACATTGGAATTTTTAGAAAAGTATTTTCACATTCATTCCTACATTTTTCATCTTTAAAAACACATAGATTTGCTATTCAAACATCAAATGTTGTAGTGCTACTTAACTCCTATAAATTGAGAGGATGTTGGGCCATGTAAAAACCACAAAATAATAAATTCCAAGAAACCTTTTAGTGTTATTTAGAAAGTACATGTGAATATAATTATTACTTGAAAGGTGTTTACTATATGAGAAAGATCCCCACTACTTACAACATCCAACCGATGTAAATCCTCCCAATCAACGACCATCTAAACGTTAATCATTAATTCCAACAGTTCCGTGGTCGCTAACAAGTGCAGATATGGAAATATCCTTTCCAATATCTGTGTCATCCATTTTGTCATATGTTTGGCTGTGAGCCTCCCAAGGGACAAATCATAAACACCTTCTGCGGATTGGAATCAGAATTCATTAACCAATTTCGAAAGGAATAAATTTTTGAGGGGAAGCCTGTGTGGACGGTCGGCCCTCTTCTTCCATAGCCGTTCTTCAATGACAAATTATGTTTACAATCGGGAGAGGATACGATCGAGTGCATAATGGAGGTTTGATGCATCCACGTATGAAGCATTCCCAGTATGAAGTCTCGGAAAAAGAGCGTCTGGTTGGAGGCAAAGCTCCCTACAATGCTTCTGGTAGTGGAATTCACGTACGTAGTCTGGTCAGAAGTAAAAAAGGTTTGGCTATTCTGTAAATATATGTAGTAGTTGTTTTCGAAATAGTTGGGAATGCAGACATCCAAGTTGGTTGTATTGACGGTGTTAATAAATGTGGGGCAAACCACATAAGGAATTTCCACATAACTCTGTTTCCCTATTAGAATCAAGATGAGATATTATTGACATGCCATATCAACGAAATATCAGAGGGAGTATATTAAATCTCTCAACTTTGGAAGTGTTGATTCACACATTGTTGTAGACAAAACATCAAAGGAGAATATGAAAATGTGCAGCCATTTCAAAATCTACACGACATTAGAATTTGCAGGATCGTGTACTTACTGCCCAGTCGTAGCAGATTTGTCCATATATGATCTTGTTCACTAGCAACACTAACTTGTCTATTTTTCTATAGTCAGTCCATATTATCAAACACCTTCAAGTTGATGCCATCTTCATACTGTAAGCAATTGATTCACTTGCAGATCCAACATCTTTTGTAGAATGTCTAATCTGTTGTATGAAGTCTAAACTTTACTTGTAGGAAAGAAGAGATTCGTATGTGTTCTCTGCACTGTTTCCCCCTCTCTTGCAGTTCTCTTCCCTCATACAACTTATTCATTGTGTCTCTCCCCCTCTTGCTTTTTCACTCCCTCACGTTTCACTTCCTCAAAACATCTACTTCAACATTTCCATTGTACATTTCATGTAAGATTGCTAGTATATATATTCTCATAAGTGCATATGACTCGTTTATTTTTTCAATATATCACTGTGTCATTTTAAAAAATAGTGTAATTTGAAGGATGGACAAAAAAGTTTGAAGAAAATTGATTGCCTTCAAAAATTGATTGCAGCCACCGATATTTAAATATTCTCCTCTGGCTGCTGACGAGCAAAGTAGATATATTGCTGTTGCATCCCAAAACATGGACAGAAATTTTAATTGCAATATAATTAATTATGAACAGCTCATCCACACGTGTAGAGGAGAGAGCTTTAGAAAAAGATTAATTGTTGTTAACAGAAGGGACAGAGTATGGTAAATATAAATGTTTTTGAAGGTGGGCGTGACAAGCCATACAAATGTGTTTCAGTTGCACGTTTACATGGAGAAATTGTTAATGATGAGAAACGGAAAATTGTGGGTGATTCGCATTACAGATTTTTAATTCTGATTATTTGTAATGTAAATTTTGTTGGCCACATGATGCTTAGCCATGGTGTTTGAGAGTTGTTCCCGGTAGGGGGTGGAAACCATGTGGCCCATCTCACATTGGAAAGCAGGGGACAAGAGAAAAATGCATGATTGATATAATGATACAGATTTTGCAGAATTAGATGCTTTCTGTCTGCTTGGGGTGCCCCATCATGATCATGTTGAGTTGTATAAATCATATTAATAGGCAGGCAGGAAGTCATCATATGAGATCCTTGAAGCAACAAGCATCGGCATCAGAGGAATCAATACAATGAGCATGAGCATTGCAGTACCCTCTATGTCTCTTCTCTCATCTCTTGTGAACCTGCACTCTCCTCGGAAGCATAAACATAAGCGGTCAAAGAGCATGCCCTCAAGACTGCAGGAGTGTCCAATCCTTACTTCTTTTCAAGACCATCTTGCAGGTGAGGTGCAAAGATTGGAACAGCAGGCGGAGTGTTCTTCTTCTTCATGTTTTGGGGCAGATTGGCTTGGCCAAGCACTGCAGGTGGTGGTCAATGCCAATTCCAATCTCTCACAAATAGACATAGACACTGAGGGAATGGGGTGTAAGTGGATGAACCAACATCTGGATGACATGGTCCACCTACTTGAAGTGTGCAATCTGCTGAGGGATAGCATCTCAGAAATCAGGAAGCAACACATGTGTGTGCAGGTAGCCATTCGCGGCCTCGGAATCAATCCAAATGCCCATGCACTTCAAAGAGCACGCAACTCCCTTGCCTGTTGGCTAGGGAACAAGGAAACCCAGTCCAGGTTGGAGAAATGCATGTCTATTCTGAGGCGAATGGCAGATAAGCTTAACCTTGAGGAGAAAGCACGAGCAGGACTAGAAGCTCCTGCCATAGCCATCGACATAAACCACACCAAGGCCATCACCATCTTGGTTTGCTCTGCACTTGTCACTGTTGTTTCTTTCAAGACACCACGACTGAAGATTCAAGCTCTTCCTCTTCCTAGGAGTTTCACTTCTCTACAAGACAAGCTAAAGGAGGCATTTGGGTTGAAAAGGAGGTCCTCATCGTCATCTTCAAGGTTCTTGCATGAGCTAGAGGAGGTAGATATTGCTCTTGCAAACCTCAACAATGTTCTTAATTCCAATTCCAAATTGGTGATTCCCCTTCAGCTCTCTCCCACTAACATGGCTCTCCAGGACTTGGAGATTGCTCTTCCCTCATTTGAGCACAAAATCAACCAGCTATTCAAGCTTCTTATCACTTCCAGAGTTGCACTCTTGAACACAATTTCTTCTCAGTAACTAGCGAGTAATTACCAAGGAATACTAAAAGAGGATGCCAAACTGGCCTTTTATACAGTTTGGAGTCTCAATTCTACAAAAGCAAGTCGTTTCCGTGTAATATAATGTATAAATGTAATATATGTATCAATACTTCGACGTCGAAGATAATGTCTGAATTGATCTTCTTCAATACAAAATACAAAACATTGGTCACAATTTTCATGTGCTTGTGTATGGTAATCTGTTTTTCGCTCTTTAAAGCTGTATCGATCTATTACTTCTCACACATCCATCCAACCTATGGAATTAGAAAATTTCAGTATTCAAATATACCCCGAAACACTATACCTCTAAATTTGTGATGTTTCGGCACATAATTAACAAAGATCTAAACTTTGTCCTTTCGCTGCAGGTCTAGTTGTAAGCCATTATCTACATCTCCTCAAGCTCACCAAAGTCAGATTGAATCTATCTTTTTCCTATAAAAATATTTCTTAGAGAGCAGCAAAGTTACTCTTTCGGTCGTTTGTTTCACCTATTTTATTTTTTATTTGGCGAAAAACACTTTTAACTATTCTCATTTTTAATATAATAATGCTTTATTCTCTAAGATTTGGTTGAAATCATTGCCTTATTGAAAAAGGGATAACACAAATTTATTCATTATATTAATGAAGAAAAGTTGCAGATCCTATTTGATTCTTCTTATAGTTATCAATTCAACCAATCTACACGCCCAACTTCAAATTCAATGAAAGGTTCAAGACATATCTTACTTCTCTTTTCCCTATTTGTTTTCATTTTGAGAAAAACATATTATGGTTTATTCGTCAGC
Source organism: Taxus wallichiana var. yunnanensis (assembly GCA_018340775.1). Taxonomy (NCBI): domain Eukaryota; kingdom Viridiplantae; phylum Streptophyta; class Pinopsida; order Cupressales; family Taxaceae; genus Taxus; species Taxus wallichiana. Next base: position 532,463,510 of record CM031236.1, read on the forward strand.
TAGATATAAGCAAAAACCTCATAACCTTTTTTTTCACATTGAAATTAGAAATCAAAATGGCTGTCATAGCTTTGAGCACATCATCATAGGTTGTGATGGTTAGGATATGTTTCTTTGTGTCTTTTGTGGCCTTTGTTTGGTTTGAACCACCTTCTCTTAAAGATATGATAGGTGATTCTATTATGATTTTAACATGATGTGTTGATTCCCCTTATATCGGGAGTTGGTAAAATATGGTAAAGACGTGTGATTGTAGTTTTCTAAATATTATATATTCTTTTGTGCGTTTAACTCTACATCCTTTTACTCTTGGTAGCCCCTTTTATACTACTACCACCACCACTATTTTCATTGGTGTAATGGTCCAAAATTTGTAATTTAGAGTTTTACCCTTTGTATGATTGCAAATGCTATACACGAACTTGTGCACCATAGATGCTTTCAATGGTGCACCAATTGAGGAAAGGGTATATTTGATCTAAATTTTTATCTCTTACACATTAAAAATCTAGTTTGGATTGATGCACATTAGAAACTACCGTTGATTATACACTTGACATCACTTATTTTTAGGGTTACGTTGGAAATTATTTTTCATTAGTGGAAAATAATTATTTATATTAAATTTAATTGTGAAATATTGTTATGCTAAATATTTATTTATTTTGATAAAGGATGTTAGAAAAATGTGCTTTGTTAATTTATTCTTAATGATTTTACATGAATTTATACAATTGATTTATTTGGACTTAGCTAGGTTTGAGAGGGTGAAAAAGTACGGCTTGAGTGGAAATGGAATGAAAGAGACTCAAAGCATCAACAAGTTGTTATCTACATTAAGTGAAATTATCAATGCTTTGGCTAGTGAGATTCAACAAGCTTGCCAATGAGTGATTCATTAGGTGCTAATGCAAAGATACTTATGTTTGTCAATATTTCTTCTTCTAAGTCAAATTTGGAGGAGACACATAATTCTTAAAAGTATGTATAGCCATATTCCACTAATAAATATTCTTTAAAAGATTTCTGTATAATTAAGGAAGATTTTTTTTTTAGCATTTGATGGAATTTTGGAATTTTGGTTTGCAATTATGCATCCCATCTAAAATGCATTCAAAATCATGCATAAAAAAATGTGAATTCCTCAAAGGAGGTCGCCATGCTGAAGAAAACTATTCATAAAATGAGTTTGGAGAATAAAGGAAAGAAGATTGACGACGTATTATAAGATGTTGATAATGAACTCTCTCCCAAGGATTATCCATTCATTGGTTTCTTTTTGAAATATTTTTCTCATTTTAATGTGAATGTCTCTATGCAAAGTACTATATTTATTGAAGAAATATAATTGTATGATACATTCATGATTTTGAGATAGTGATATGTTTTTGAGTTGAAGTTTCTAAACTCTAGATGAAATCTTATGAATTTGACCACCGATGCGAGTTATATAAAATTTGTATGCATTCAACTAGTTCAAGAGGACATATCATTTTTGCTTCTTTTGGCGAGGACACCACTTGGATTTTTATGAATCACCATGGCCGAGATGTGATCTCTTCTCCATAATTACGTTGTGTTTGACCAATGTACCAACAATTCATAATGTCATACATATTCGTGGTGCAAATGTCACACCACCAATTCACTTTTGAGACTTATGCTTCGTTGTTGCTTCTATGGCTGCTTTTGTGACAAGTTCTCTTGTTGTCCCTTGGGAGGCTTCTAGCTCTTCTACTTCCTCAAAATCAATGATTTCTCTTCAAATTCTTCATGCACTTTGTCTGAATGGCTCCTTTTTGCTTTGTAGAAAGTTTCACCAGCTTGGGAAAATGTCACCTCCTTTTTGTGATGGTCAATATGGTGATGAATGTCCTGAAATAGGAAGGAAGATCTCGCATTGTGAGAGGGATAAACAACTTATCTTCGACCACTTCTCCAAGCACTTCAATCTTTGCTCATCGTTTTGCTACACGACGCAATAATTCCTCTGCATTTTCACATTATTTCATACGCATTGTATGAAGCTTTGACTGGATATGGAGGATCTTTGTAAAGTTATTCTCTTTGTAGATGGTGGAGAGAGTATCCAAGGCCACTTTTGATGTCGTCACATCTCATATGTGTGGTTGCATCTCATCGGGAATGCTTTGAGAGTGATCAAATTCAATGTTTTTGCATCAGCCTTGTCATACTTCATTTTCTCATCTACATCAATGGGACGAGCGGCTACGATAGTGACGATATCCCAAATATATTCAAATAGTAGAACGACGCGCATCTTAGTCTTCCAGGTGGAATAATTTATCCATTTTAAGAGCTGAGCATCAGACCATAATATTTTGGGGGCTGACATTGCATATGTCTCACTCAATACAAAGGAAATGTCCTCAATACCTTGCTTGCACTAAATGGAAACAATGACAACAAAAAGAAAGCAACTATATGAAAATTCTTACTTACACCAAATGCTACCTCCAGGTTAGTAAAAATAATACAAAATATTATCCTTGTGTGAAATATGCCACACAGGTATTTTACTGGTTTTGCTGCCACGCAATAAGTTTTTTTCCTTATCAATGAAAATTCTCCTCTGGAGTAAAATATGATACGCCAATACTTTCTCACAATTTTGTTTGGGTAAAAACATGCAAAAAGAGACAGATAAGACATAGTCACTAATATCCACGCAGGTTCTCCAAACTGCTACGCCAATGTTAGATCCTCCACACAGGCTGCTTCTTAGGCCACATGTTTACCTCACACCAATCCTCACATCTCCACGCTCTAAATGCCTTTCTCTTCACAGCACCAAAGTTGTCCACGTTTCAAAACCGTATACGCTAAAGTAAGTTGCTCCAAGATAAATTTCCACGTTCGTTGGTCAAAGAAGTTCTGCAGTCGCCATGCCAACAACTACCCACCAATACCTCCACGCTCTGAAACAAATGAAAGACGAAGAAACAGATTTTATTGAATGCATTAGTCCATGCAAAACAACCATTATATACAACAAGAAAATAGTTTGACAGAACTGTAAAACAGTTAGAGGAAGGTAACTGACTAGTCCTGTTTACAAAAACAATGTATTAATTAATTATACAAACAAGGATAAAAAAGAGATAATTCTGGAGAAAATAGGTAAAATCAGTGAGAGTAAGGCTGGAAAAGTGGTCTAAGAATTTGAAACATATTGTCACCTCTCTAAAGGTTCTCATTTATTATCGTTGGGTATTAAAAATATTGCATCGTAAAAAAAGTGTGTTTACATATTGCCCCATGGGGAAACATCCTACCATGAATTGGCTAGGGTGTGATTCTTAAAGAGTGCAAAAAATAGGAAAGTGGAAAGGGGAGAAAACCTAGCTTACGTACCTTTTGGTAGATTGAAACCATCTGAGATGCTCATCTACCTACAACTGAACCAAAGGGAATTAATTTTGGAATAAAGAGAGATGATATTAAAAACTACGTATTCACACATAAAACAAGAGGATTTTACATTTATGTGGGGCTGAGAAATCCTACATGTTATCTGCATAGTTGCCACTTGTAAAATGGAGAAAAGAGGCATATTATATGACATAAAAAGTTAAAAGAAACAATAATGATTTTAGGAGGCACCTAGTAACTATAGTGGTCCAAAATAATTCATACATGCCCCTAATTACTGTAAGAGCTAAATTTTTGAAAAGGAAACTTATATTTTGAAAAAAATATATAATTTAGAATTCATTTATGTAGTTTACTATAATTTTTTTGTAAAGATGTAGGAGAATGGTGATGGTATGTTATATGAATAAAAGATATAAATATGTGAAAATAACACAATGGTATGGGTACTTGTGGCTGTAGGTAGGGTAGCATAACATGTGAGTTACAAGATTTATTTTTTCATTTTAGAGGTGAAATGAGTTTTTTTTTCCGATATATTGTTTAGGGAATAATATTTGTTGGTGTTAGTGTCAAAATTATTAGGGGAATAATCTTGGTTGGTGTTATTGTCAATCATTTTATGATTTTATAGGTTTCTAGGTAGTTTATGTCATTTTAATAATTGTTGGCCCACCTGTCACAAAACCAAATGTCTATGTAGTTTGACTATTATGATTTCGTGGATAGTGATAATGCGACCATCGTAACATGTAAAACATTTATTGTAGTGGTAAAAAACCTTTGCATGCTAAAAACATAATTGTTGCATACAAAAATGTGATTATCTCATACATTTAGTAGCGATCACATAATTGATACAGACGGTTTCACAATCATTGCATTTATAATTTTTTAATTTTCAAATTGTGGTGATTTTTATTTTAAAATGGCCTCACTTAACCTTATTTCTAGATTTTATGTGGTTATAGTGGGAATGAGAGATGGAGTTAAGCCAAACAATTAGATTCTTTATAGGGTACTGTTTTTGAGGTTGCACTATAAGAGGTTGTGCTTTTAGAGCATGCAAGGATATGAAATATGGATAAGACACCTCAAGAGTTACTCTATAAATACATATTCTAGAGGTAGATCTTATTATTGTTAGTGGGGTTTTCACTCATATGTTTTTAATCATTACCAAAATGACCTCTATGAGTAGTCAATACTCTATTGAAAGTTTTTCTTTATTTAAGTAAAAATAATAAATGTGATCATCATATAAAGCATGATATAACATATATTATAATAAATAAACAAGTGGAAGATAAGCTATATTAATTTAATTCTTTCAAGGACTAGTGAATGATGGTATGATCATTATAAGATTAATTGGTTAGACACCCCAAGTGTAGGTATGCCCACAATGTGGTAGGCATCCCCTAGATATAGGATGGTAAGAAACCACATGTGCTAAATATATGATCTAATTAAGTGATTTGTGAAAGATTCCCATCAACATAGGCATGCCCCCAATATTGTGATCTACCCAATTAGGGCATGAGGCTATAGAAGCCATACACTATGTAATTCCCATGAGATAAGGTGATTGTGATTTAATAAAATAAGAATATTAAATCTAATTTCAGAGTAACTACAATGATATACAACAAAATAAAAATATGAAGAATTCTAAAGATGCAACCGTGTAATAAAATGAGAAAAATATCGCACTTATCTGATTTTCACTTATCTTGAAGTATGTTTAAACTGGAGAAACTAATTAATAGGCTATTCGAGTGTATGGAATGCTTGATATAAATTCTAGAGCTTACAGACTGATCCAGGACATGGATTCTTGGGATGGAACGGGGGCACACAGGTTTTAGAGACATTCTATAGGTGCATGTGACTGTACATAGACTTAGAATCTGATTTCTTCTATGTCACTAGGGTTTCGCTATCCTTCGATGTTCATCTCCCGTATGTCACTTTGGATGATCTAGGAATTCACATGTAACCTACAAAACATATGATATCCTGCAAAACCCCAAACTACATAAAATACTAAAAATGAAATATGCAAATGGGGAGTCAGAATGGCCCCGACAGGTTACTGATAGAGTGAACTTATGACCGAGTGCTGCACTACATCTCAAAATCCATGTAGTTATATGTTCTTGTGTGTGAAATCGTGTCCTTAGGTTACCCTCGCATAAATGATGCCAAGATAGTGGGCTATAGCTAGATATAATGAAAATTTGTGGGATGGAATTCAAAAAATTTGCCTTCTTATGTAGTGTATGCAGAGTAATAAGCCAAAATTGTAGTCCCTTTGATAATATGTAGATATGCTTGCCCTTTAGAATTTCCCGCCATTATAATGGTATGTATGTTGTGGATATATAGGGATCTCTTATTTGAATTTCGTAACCAATTACACGACTTGATGACTAGGACCTCGGGATAGGAGTAAGAAAATTGAAAAGGCTGACCAAAAATGTCAAAAATGTGAATAAGAACAAAGAGGATAGGAGCGCCTAGGTTGGATAGGAGCGCCTAGGTGCTAGTGTCCTAAGACAACTGACGATAATCATGAGAAGATTGATAGATAGGGATCCCTGTGACCTGATCAGAATTAGGTGCAGAAGTGACAGATGTGAGAGATAACAACAATAGAAACAATCAAAGGAAGTAGATAGATTATGAAGTGTGTCACTAGTGAATAATTTTCTTATGCAAGATTCATACATATAACAACATACTTGGCGGTATAGTAAAATAGTAGTATGTGTGTGATTTTATGTCTACATTTTCCCCCCCTTATGTTATTTGAATGAAATTTAAGTAGTGTAAAGGAAGTAAGGAACATACCTGTGAGAAGTCTAGAGAGCCATGTTTGCAGAAGTACACACATAATAATAACATATAGCGTGGTCAACCATGAATCAACGTATCGATCTATGTGGCATAAATCGAGACAAAGAACCTTTGTAAGGAGCACTTGGAGAAATTGATGGTTTGAGTTGGAGGATTTGGATATTTCAAATTATCATCAATGGAGATTCAAAGGGTAGGGAGTGATCAATTCCCAACCCGATTTTGTAAAATTTTGATCAAGGGAGGATTTGGGTGTCCTACCGCCAGAGGAAGAGTGTTAGGGAGAGAGGTATAGTTTTACTCTCTAGCTATGAATACATCCTCAAAATGTCTAACCACTGTAGATGGATAAAGAATTTTTTTCCATTTCAATCCATGATTGAATAACCCATATAAAAATAATATAGGAAAGGAAATGATGTCTCATTTCCCCCACTCCATGGGTGTCATGATTTGTATAATGCTAGATGGCTTCCATGTTAGGTCATCTGGAAGTGATGTAAAATGATTCCCATGTTAGGTCATCTAGGAAAGTGGTGATGCAACTCCCAAGTTAGGTCATCTAGGAGAGATAATGAAGTGATGCTATGTTGTACTGATCGATTGACTTGATTCAAATATTGAATGATTGTTTTGAAATTGAATGTATGCGATAAATTACTCATGGTTATATTTTTTATTTTTTCTCCCAGATTAGATCATTAGGGGAATAGATAGAAAGTATTTGAATAGATTGATTTGATTTGTTCCTTTGTTTGAGCAATGTGAGAGAGAAATTTTTGATAAAAGTGTATTAGGAGTATGGAATGATTGTATAGTAGTCCGAGGGGGATTATAGGGTGATCCCCATTATATGCCACCCTTTTGGCAAAAGGGTAGGGGTGAATATAAAGAAAATTGAAACGAAAATGATGTGAAATGGTGTAGTAGTAAGCAAAATGTAGTATAATAGATGTTGCAATATTGTGTGTATGTCAAGTTGAAAATGTGCTAGATTGGAATATAATATTGTAGAATGTGTTCAATAGGGATCTAAGAGAAATTCTTAACCAAATGGCATAAACGGGAAGAAAACAGAGCAATAAAGATCAAGATTTGAGTGAAACTATGTGTTGTGTATTAGTTGGAAGAATTTGCATAAATGGTAACTATAGTAAAGTAAAAATTGTGAAAAGTGCTATATATAGTAATGGTGAAATGTGAATAGTAACTTTATTTGAACCTTGATTAATTGAGAATGAAAACTCGAGCTTGTGAAGATTCCACAGATTAGAGAAGTGAGGTTGACTAGATTCGAGATGGTGGTGGCTACCATGGCATCATGGCACGGCGAGATGAGCTGGTAAGTATGAGTATTTTCAAAAAATATGTTGAAATTAGTTCTTGTTTGTCAAATTTTTATAAAATTTTAACTTTTGAATTTCTTGGCATTTCGACCTAGGTGGGAGAAGCCAAGATGTAGACTTCCTCTGGGACACCATTGCCCACTTCCAGCGCTAGTGACTTGGTTCTAGGAGCTTGTGTCCTGCTCTTGGGTGTTGGTGACCCAGAAAAGGAATTTTCTAGGGCACTATGAAAAGGTTGACATTTTGATGGATTGTTATGCTATGATTAGTTTATAATGAGTATGTATGATACATTAATGTTGAGTGTTTGTTGGCGTTTGTGTTGGGTATAGGGATATTCATTTGAGGGATTTCCATGGGGGTCAACATTTGAGTATATTATTGACTTTGAGATTATTTGACATAGAGTGGAACATACTAGATCATGTCGGCTTGCAGGACATAACAAGATTGGGGAGGTACCACATAATATGCCTATGATTACTACATTATGTGAGTGGTGGTGTGCGATACTTGTACTTTTTGGTTTCCTACTAGGGAGATGACTATGACCCTAGAGGATGTATATCGTATATTGCGACTACCAATTATGGGTGAAAGAGTACAGTGATGGCGATCTTGATGCTCGAGAGGCATATGAGGGAAGCTATATGGTACTTTACGAGCACATAGATACAAAAAGAGACTCATATTAGCTTAGATGCCATATTGAGATCAGTCTTCCGCGATTGCGGAACTTCATCGCAGCTTGTGATTGCTTCATTTTTGGTAGTAGAGGGTGGTGGAGTGGGCATATTATATAAGATGCATGATATTTGTCAGCATATAGAGGAGCACAAGACAAGGTTTGCATGGGCATGATGTGTATTGGCACATTTATACAGGGACCTATATAGGTTTACACAGAGGACCATGGTGGTGGGCTTGGATCCACCAAATTACTACATGTTTGGGCTTATGAGCATATTTCTATATTGAGGCCACTTTGTGGGCCACGTGTGGAGTGGGCGAGGCCTGATATATTCGCTGCGAGATGGGTAGGTTCTGGAGTAGGAGGTTGGACACCAATACTTATAGATCTATGCTTGATCACATGGGCCTAGGGGACATCATATGGAGGCCATATCAAGACTATGGTGGATGGCTAGAGGATGGAGTAGAGATACAATGAATTCAACGTACTGTGTGGGTGGAGGACCGACTCCTAGGGGTAGCCGAGATGTTTCGGTAGAGCGACTATCGAGGTAGTTTGGTATGGCTTAGGATGTGCCCCAGAGACGTATGTATGGGTGTGAGATATTAGAGCATCGATCCATCCATTGAGGAGGCTAGGCCCCACAGAGCATAACTAGTCTCCCTCCCCAGCCCAAATGTGGTGGATGTGGCCATAGATTTGATATAGGTGGATGATGCGGGATGTACCCAATCCTATAGCGCGTGGTGGGAATCACATCAATGGGTGCTATTATTTCCATTGCCATAGATGTTGCAGGTGCAAAAAAGTGGGATGAGTAGAGGGGTAATTTACTTCCCGATGGCCATGGCATAATAACAACACTAGTGGAGTGTAAGTATTGTTTGTTGTTAGTTGTATATTGTCACTTAGTTATTGCATGTTTTGTAATCACATGTGATAACTAATGTGGTATTGGATGGTTTTAGGTGATTCCTATTGGTCCTTGATCATGGATTCATTGATCCACACATTGACTCAGAATGAACCCCCAGATGTGCTCATGGGAGGTGGGATGCTGGAGCGAGTAGATGCGATTGCGGGAAAGCATGCCAATTTGTTTCAGCTGTTGTAATGGAAGTGGATAAATGTATCATACTATTGAGTGAGCATGATGAGGCACGAGTTGAGAATCAACAAGATAGGGAGGATTGGGAGGGGAGCCTTAGCGCGGGATGTGTTCACAAATTATGTAGTGTTACAATGCTTGATTCGTAGAGAAATCAACTGAGGTGGCATTACTATGGAGGTAGGTGGAGAGATATAGGGGCTGCGACCAATGACACAGATTGAGTGGTGAAGCATCTAGTTATAGAGATTCCAAATTTGTATATAGGGATATTGATGATGAGATATGATGTAAGGAATTTTCCCCAAGCGATTGTATTTATTTGTAACTATGATTTTTGATGATATATATAGATAGATTATTGGTATTATTGTGTTGTGTTGATGTTATTTGATATGTGATGTGATGATTTTTTTCATATGTTGGTCTTGTGATGATTTATTTGCATTATGTAAAATATTATGTTGATTTGAAATAGATGATGATGTAAATAGGAAGTAGATGAGGAATGTATGAAATTTGGATTGTATGTATAAATTAAGATAGATAACGATAGATGTATGTATGAGAGGAATGATGTGATATACCAATGTGATTGAAATGATAGTAAGAATGAATGTACTAATGCATAAGTATGATGAAGAGAAGGGGAAAGAGAGACACACCCAACGTATGTGTAGAAAAGATGACACTCATTTATATAATAACCCTTCACAATCAAGAATGAACCATATAACTATGTAATATTAAATAAATAAACATCACATTACATTACATAATAATAAATTAATACTTTAAAAAGTAAATAACATAGGACACAATATTTATAGTGGAAAACCTAATGGGAAAAAAACACCGTGAAAAGCAACCTTTATTGTAGAGAACTTTTTACATTTAATAAATCAACTTCTTCTTAGAAACCTTAATCACAAGGGTGAAAGCCTTTGATATATTATTTTTCGTATATATCAAATCAGGAGCTGAAGTCCTTTTTATATGAGGTTATTGGGTATGTCTCCCAACTCATCTTTTCAACCATGATGGTTGACACATATACCAAGGTTTAAAATATTTAATAATATAAATATAAATATTTATTATTATTAAATATTTAACTTATAGTATAATGTTGGACCCATATTTAATTAAGGGGTGGCCAACCCACTTAACCATTATGTTCCAACACTCCCCCTTAATGTTAAGTGGGATAACATATGCCAATAGATTACATGCTCGTGGTACACTATAAGATTTACAATCCTTAAACCATAAAGGTTTTAGGCTAGCATATAGGTTGAAGGAACTATAACACCTTCATCATACTCAAGTTTCCTTTTGGTACAAAAGGATTTAAAATCCCAAAAATCATCTCATGATCAGTTGTTAAGTATGATTTGCGAGTTTTAAATGTTTTCACAAGTTCTCGTAATAGGTTACTTGAAACCAAGTATAAATGTTCCTTTTATAACCAAGGACCTCCTTAACAATATGCTTACATTGGATGTTTACAGTGTAATCACAATAGCACTAAAGCCTTTAATGAAGACTACTTTTAAGGTCTTTCTACACTTCTTTTGAAAAAGAAGCCGAGGAGGTATACACATGCCCAAAGGTATTTTACACATTCCCGAAGGTCTTTTACATTTTCGCGAGGTCTTTTACATTTTTGCGAAGGTCTTTATTACAATGAATTTTTCATTTTACAAATACCAAGCTCCATTAGGAGGTGATATTTTCATGTACACTCCCCTCAATGGAAACTCCGACAATCCAAGTTTTTCACGAAAGTGACAAAACTTTGCAGCACTCAGGGTTTTGTGAAGATATCAGCAACCTACGCTTTAGTCAATACGAACTTGAGATCTATCTCACCACTTATCACCTTCTCATAGATGAAATGTATATATGTATCACAATGTGATTTGTCCTCTGATGTTGTACTAGATTATATGCAATAAATATGGTGCTTTGGTTGTTTCAAAACAAAGGAACACTACCTTGATCCTTCATCTTTATCTCATCAAACAACCTCTTCAGCCATAGAGCCTCTTTTTAGCTTCCATTGCACTTCTATACTCAGCTTCAGTTGAAGAGATAGAAATAGTTGGCTGCTTTTTACTACACCAAGTAATGGAACCTGCACCAAATTTAAACACATAACCAAAAGTAGATTTTCTATCTAATACATCACCAACATGATCAAAATCACAAAATTCATGCAAGTTAGAATTTTCATCCTTAGTATAATGCAACCCATAATTGATTGTTCCCTTAATATATCTAAGAATTATTTTTGCAAGATTCCAATGATCTCTATAAGGTTCTTGCATAAACCTTGAAGCAATTCCTACTACATAGGAAATATTTGGTCTAGTTATAGTTAGATAAATCAAACTACCAACTAACTTCCTATACAAAGTAGGATCAAATTTTTCACATGTAGGTTTAGGATCAAGTTTTAGTCCAACTTCCATAGGTGTAGAAATTGGTTTACAATCAATCATATTAATTTTTTTAGTACATTGGTTGCATATTGTGCTTGAGAAACAACAATAGAATGCTTATCTTGAAATACAACCATGCCAAGAAAATGATGTAAGAGACCTAAATTAGTCATTTCAAAGTATTGTTTAAATTTTTCTTTAATCCTATGAATTAAAGCAGACTATCACCAGTCATAAGCAAATCATCCACATATAGACATACAATGATAATGTGAGAACCTTCTTGCTTAATGAATAGATCATTGTTAGAAGAATAATTAACAAAACCTAATTGTTTAAAGAAAGCATTAATTTTTGCATACCAAGCTCTAGGAGCTTTCTTTAAACCATACAAATATTTTTTCAACTTACAAACATAGTTTTCTTTACCATTTTCTTCAAATCCTTTAGGTTGAGACATGTAAAGTTCTTCCTTTAAATAACCATTCAAAAAATCATTTTTCACATCCATTTAGTGGATTTCCCACCCAAACTAAGCCACAATAGGAAAGAAGGTCCTATCTCATGCCCATTTTAGCTACAATGGTAAGGGTCTCAACATAATATATCCTAGGTTTCTGAGTGAAACCTTTGGCAACAATGTAGCTTTATATTTTTCTATACTACCATCAACATTGTATTTTACTTTGTACAACCATCTATACCCTATAATGATTCTTTTCTCTGGAGGTAGAACTAACTCCCAGGTTTGATTTTGAATCAAGGCATTATATTTAGCTTGTATTGCATTGATCAACTTCTCATATTGAGAATTTTATTCAAAACTATGAGGCCTAGGTTCATACAAGGTCATTAATGCATGGTACATATGATGGCTTCTGGTCATTTTCCTAAGGTCAATAGGATTAGAACTTTCTAACACAATTTGAGCCCATTTTGGTTTCTTAGCTAGGGAGACATGAGATTCAGACACATCCATAACATCAACACAAGAAAAATCATCATGATAATTTACCATATTTTCATTATCGAATAAAAACATCATTAGAAATATTGACAGGATTAAGAATCTCATAACTATTTGTAGATGCACAAAAGTATTTTTCCAAAACAACAACATTGTGATTTTTAGTTACTTCCCTTTTTACAGGTCGTAAATCCTTAAACCTGCAGTGTTAATACCATATCTAATGAAAATAAAAGAAAAAGAAGTCATATCAAGTTTCTTTCTTTTCTTTTTAGGGATATATAAGGAGGCAAGACTACCAAAGACTTTTAAATGTGATACATCAGGTTTTTGATTTGACCACTTCTCTAAGGGGGTCAAAAGGTGAATAGCTTTGGTAGGGACCCTATTTAGGATGTAGACTACCGTGTTCATTGCTTCTACCCACAGAAATTTGGGAAGACTAGCAGAATGAAGCATAGTGCAAGCCATATCTAAAATAGTCCTATTTTTCCATTCTGTAACACCATTAGATTGGGGAGAAGTTAATTCTCTTTTAATACCACAATAAATATAGAAATTTTCAAATTCCTTGCTAACATATTCACCCCCATTATCTATTCTAAGCCTCTTAATTTTATAATTTGATGAATTTTCAATGATACTTTAAATTCCTTAAAATTTCCAAATAATTCAGATTTTTAGAAAGAAAATATGTCCAAATCATCCTGGTGAAATCATCAATAAAAGTCACAGCATATAAAGAACCATTTAATGAAGCTACTTCAAGAGGTCCTCTAACATCACTATGAACAAGTTCTAGTGGTGAAGAGGAACTCTCCTCAGGATGTAAGTGAAAGGGTTTAACACTTTGTTTCAAGTATAAACACCCTTCACAAGCATCGTGAGATGAAGACAACACAAGCAAACCTTTCACTAGATTATTTCTAGACATTTCATACAAGCTTCGATAATTCACATGTCCTAACCTTTCATGCCATAGTTTTGAATTATTCAAACTTTGAGATACAAAACAAGATGCAAAAGAAAAATCATCAAAAATATACAGACCATTTCTTTGAATTCCTTCAACAATTATATTATCATTACTATCCTTGATGTACCAAGTATCCTTCAAAATTTGAATAGACAAACCATCATGAGTTAGTTGTGAACATAAAAAAGATTCTTTTTAAGCTTAGGAACAAATAAAACATTATTCAAAATACCATTTACAAATTTTACTTTTCCTTTCTCTATTAATTTTAAATGTGAGTTATCACCAAGATACACACATTCTTTGACTTTCGTATCATCAAATAAAGAAATTAAAAGACTTGTCATATGATTTGAAGCACCTAAATCTATAATCCATTCATAATTGGAGGAAGAGTATAAAGTAGCATATAATGCAATAGTATTAGGAGAATCATTAGACCTATCATTTTTACTTACATTATATTTAGATGAGAGAGTCTATTTTTGATTTTTATGGATATATTTTTTAGATTTACACTCTTGCTTTTTATGACCAAATTTTCCACATTTGTGACATTTTCTCATTAAAGCTTACATGCAAATGTTCAAAAGTAACACTTTTCTTATTAGTAAGTGAAGATTTAGATCTAATATTCTGATTAGAGAAGGTCTTGTGAGGATTTAACTTTGAATTATGTGCAAGAAGTTCCTGAGAGGCTATAACACTCGAAAAAGGACAAGTCCAAATCACGCCAAAACACAAAACTTAACTCATAAATTTACTTACGGCCAATTTTTTTTTTTGTGTTAATTAATTAAAACACGCCGAGAACAAACTTAAATACATGGATTATGATTATTTAATTGTTTACCAATTATCTAACACACCACCCTCGGAATTAAGTTCATTTATTTATTCTCAAATTATTATTTTATTTCTTGATACATTTTGGCTTCATTATTTCCCTAGTTTAATTTAGTTAAAATAATTAAATAAGTAAATCCCCAAATAAATTCCATTAAAATTTCACTCCTTAGGATAATAATAATTTTAACCAAATTTCATTTATAATATGTATTAAATAAAATTATTACCCATACCACTACGGTTTATTCTACCCTTAATTTAACTCTATTATTTAATAAAATTTCACCATTTTAGCCCCGTCTAAGTTTCTTCCATAAGCTTAGAATTGTTAAATCAAATTTTAATTAAAAAAGTACTCTCAAGCCTTAATTAATTAAATTTCACCGAAATAAGATTCATTTAGATTAACTTATCATACCTCCTAAGTGAACTTTACTAATTTCCTAGCACACATACACTATGTTTACAGGTAATCATAATAGCACTAAAGATGTTAATGAAGACCACCTTTAAGGTCTTTCTACACTTCTTTTTGAAAAAGAAGCCGAGGAGGTATACACATGCCCGAAGGTATTTTACACATTCTTGAAGGTCTTTTACATTTTCTCGAAGGTCTTTTTACATTTTCCCGAAGGTCTTTGTTACAATGCATTTTTCATTTTACAAATATCAAGCTCCATTAGGAGGTGAGATTTTCATGTACACTCCCCCTCAATGAAAAATCCGACAAGCCAAGTTTTTCACGAAAGTGACAAAAATTTGTAGCGATGGGGGTTTTGTGAAGATATCAGCAACCTGATCTTCATTCAATACGAACTTGAGATCTATCTCACCACTTATCACCTTCTCACAGATGGAGTGTATATATGTATCTCAATGTGATTTGTCCACTGATGCTGTACTAGATTATATGTAAGATCTATGGTGCTTTGGTTGTTGCAAAACAAAGGAAAACTACCTTGACACTTCATCTTTATCTCATCAAACAACCTCTTCAGCCATAGAGCCTCTTTTTAGCTTCCATTGCACTTCTATACTCAGCTTCAGTTGAAGAGATAGAAATAGTTGGCTACTTTTTATTGCACCAAGTAATGGAACTTGCACCAAATTTAAACACATAACCAGAAGTATATTTTCTATCTAATACATCACCAACATGATCAGAATCACAAAATCCATGCAATTTAGCATTTTCATCCTTAGTATAATGCAACCCATAATTGATTATTCCCTTAATATATTTAAGAATTATTTTTGCAAGATTCTAATGATCTCTATAAGGTTCCTACATAAACCTTGAAGCAATTCCTACTACATATGAAATATTTGGTCTAGTTATAGTTAGATAAATCAAACTACCAACTAACTGCCTATACAAAGTAGGATCAACTTTTTCACATGTAGGTTTAGGATCAAGTTTTAGTCCAACTTCCATAGGTGTAGAAATTGGTTTACAATCAATCATATTAAATTTTTTCAGTACATTGGTTGCATATATCGTGCTTAAGAAAAAAAATAGAATGCTTGTCTTGAAATACAACCATGCCAAGAAAATTATGTAAGAGACCTAAATTAATCATTTCAAAGTACGGTTTAGATTGTTTTTAATCCTATGAATTAAAGCGGGACTATCACCAAATATAAGAAACTCATCCACATATATATATACAATGATAATGTGAGAACCTTCTTGTTTAATGAATAGATCATTGTCAGAATAATAAATAACAAAACCCAATTGTTTAAAAAATCATTAAGTTTTGAATACCAAGCTCCAGGAGCTTTCTTTAAACCATACAAATGTTTTTTCAACTTAAAAACATAGTTTTCTTTACCAGTTTCTTCAAATCCTTTAGGTTGAGACATGTAAAGTTATTCCTTTAAATCACCATTCAAAAAATCATTTTTCACATCCATTTGGTGGATTTCCCACCCAAACTAAGCAACAATAGCAAACAAGGTCCTAACAGTGCTCATTTTAGCTACAAGGGAAAAGGTCTCAACATAATCTATCCTAGATTTTTGAGTGAAACCTTTGGCAACAATGTAGCTTTATATTTTCTATACTACCATCATAATTTTATTTTACTTTGTACAACCATCTATACCCTATAACGATTCATTTCTTTGGAGGTGGAACTAAATCCCATGTTTGATTTTGAATCAAGGCATTATATTTAGCTTGCATTGCATTGATCCACTTCTCATCTTGAGAATCTTCTTCAAAACTCTGCGGCTTAGGTTCATACAAGGTCATTAATGCATGGTACGTATGATGGCTTCTAGTCATTTTCCTAAGGTCAATAGGATTAGAACTTTCTAACACAGTTTGAGCCCATTTTGGTTTCTTAGCTAGGGAGACAGGAGATTCAGACACATCCATAACATCAACACAAGAAACATCATCATGATCATTTACCATATTTTCATTATCAGAATCAAAACCATCATTAGAAATATTGACAAGATTAAGAATCTCATAACTATTTGTAGATGCACAAAAATATTTTTCCAAACAACAACATTGCAATTTTCAATTACTTCCCTTTTTACAGGGTTGTAAATCCTTAAACCTGTAGTGTTAATACCATATCCAATGAAAATACAAGAAAAAGAAGTCATATCAAGTTTCTTTCTTTTCTTTTTAGGGATATATAAGGAGGCAAGACTACCAAAGACTTTTAAATGTGATACATCAGGTTTTTGATTTGACCACTTCTCTAAGGGGGTCGAAAGGTGAATAAATTTGGTAGGGAACCTATTTAGGATGTAGACTACCGTGTTCATTGCTTCTACCCACATAAATTTGGGAAGACTAGCAAAATGAAGCATAGTGTGAGCCATATCTAAAATAGTTCTATTTTTCCATTCTGCAACAACATTAGGTTGGGGAGAAGTTGATTCTCTTTTAATACCACAATAAATATAGAAATTTTCAAATTCCTTGGTAACATATTCACCCCCATTATCTTAAAGGTTTCTAAGCCTCTTAACATTTTCTGATTCTAGACATTTTCCGTTAAAGCTTACATGCAAATGTTCGTAACACTTTTCTTATCAAGTGAAGATTTAGATCTAATATTTTGATCGAGAAGGTCTTGTGAGGATTTAACTTCGAGTTATGTGCAAGAAGTTCTTGAGAGGCTATAATGCCCAAAAAGGACAAGTCCAAATCACGCCAAAACACAAAACTTAACTCATAAATTTACGACCAATTTTTTTGTGTTAATTAATTAAAACACGCCGTAACAAACTTAAATACATGGATTATGATTATTTTAATTGTTTACCCATTATCTAACACACCACCCTCGAAATTAAGTTCATTTATTTATTCTCGAATTATTATTTTATTGCCCGATACATTTCGGCTTCATTATTTCCCTAGTTTAATTTAGTTAAAATAATTAAATAAATAAATCCCCAAATAAATTCCATTAAAATTTCGTTCCTTAGGATAATAATAATTTTAACCAAATTTCTTTTCTAATATTTATTAAATAAAATTATTACCCGTACTACTACGGTTTATTCCACCCTTAATTTAACTCTATTTATTTAATAAAATTTCACCATTTTAGCCCCATCTAATTTTCTTCCATAAGCTTAGAATGGTTAAATCAAAATTTAATTAAAAATACTCTCAAGCCTTAATTAATTAAATTTCATTGAAATAAGGTTCATTTAAATTAACTTATCATACCTCCTAAGTTAACTTTACTAATTTCCCTAGCACACATAAATCCCATGCCAACCCCTTTAATTAATGACATATACATATTCACCCATCAAAAATTTAATTTCCCATAGAGTAAATTACAACGTCCATGCACATATTTTAAAATATTTTAATAAATCTTTCATTATTTATTTTCTTTTCTCCATGCCCGACAACTTACTCCTAGGGCTTTATTCAATTAAATTTATGCAACTTTATTAAAACTTATTCACCCATCTCTAAAGGGATGATGATTAAATCATAACAATAGGATGAATTTAATCATCACCCTTAGATCTTAGGATTTTCTTATTTTCCCGAACTATCCTTATGAGGTCTTTATCTTTAATTTTACTTTAACTATGCCTCCATTTGCATAGGTCAAGCTATAGGAAGGAGCAAGAATGGAGGAAAAGGAATTTGGTTTGAAATTATGTTGAAGGAGAGGCTACAGGGAATGTAATGGGAATATTCCCCCCCCATAAGACGAATCCATTATTTTTTTATTATCTTCCATAGTTTTATTATTCAATATTTTTTTGTTGTTTCCACGGTGTTTACATCTACCCTGGATGATATGTATATTATCTTTTCTTTTTTTTCTATAGATTAGGATTGGGTTGGTTATATATATATGTATATATATATCACACTGTGTGTGTGTGTGTGTGTGTGTGTGTGTGTGTGTGTACTCTCTCTCTTAAGGGTAAAAGATGATTGTAAAAATGAAATTAAAACTAAGGTGATACACCAAACTTGTATGAGGTCTTTGACTGAGTACATGCACAATTGATATGGAATGAATTTATGATGCACAGCCAACAATTTTTCTGAAGATAATTAAGGGTAAACACTTTGATGTATTGAGGGATAAAATCACAACAATACTTGCTAAGTTACACATACACATTAATATCATGCAAAAATTACTTGAATTTGCAATAGGGTAAGATGATTAATCAGGGAATTCAAATTCACAAGATTAATGGAAACATACACAAGACTGCAAATAATTGGAAAGGTAGAAAATACTTCACATTCAAAGGGAAAAACTGGCAAAAATTGCTTCAACACTCCTATATCTAAAAAGTCCTCCTCTAACTCCTTTTCCTTTTTGTGCTTTTCCAAAGCACACAATATATAGAAAAATTATTTCCCACCCTTCCTAAAAATAGGCTAAAATTGTACTCACCCATGCATCCTATTTTTATCCTTCATCTATTAATAAATAAAGGAATAAAAACAGAACATGCAAATACAAAGAGGCATTAATAGCCATTGGTTACAACTCAATCAATTGCAGTCGACTATTCTATTTTTAAGAAAAGCATGAGTGATAATTTGCTAAAAATAAGTTTTTCTTGATGAGAAAGTTTTCTTCTTTGTGTATGCAAATTTGTATTCTGGTCTATTTTCTTTTGTGAAGGCATGCAACCTTATCCATTTTCAGTGATAATATTAGCACTTTCTAACCATGGTTGAATCTAGTGAACTCAAGACTCAATTAAGGTGCAAAAGTATTGCAAACTTAATCATTTTTTTTGGTATTTGCATTGTTAAGCTCCATTCGAGCTAGCAAAGCTCTCTAAAAAATTTTCCCATGGCCACCATTAATAACTTCAAGCTTTTTGTGTGAGTTTTTTTTAAAAAATTCTGCCATTGATGCAGACTTTGAGCTCAATGAAGGTTCTTTGAAGAACTCTGTCTTTTATTACCTCGAAAAAGATCATCCATGTAGGACAAAATTGATCCAAAAATGGGCCTGGAAAATCCTTCTTTTTTTCATGTTTTTGATAGAAATTGCATTTTTAATATTCGGCCCACCCATTCACTTTTAATTTGGGCCTACACATGTGTCTTTATTTGGTCAAAGTGGGATTACGGATTACTTTTGATACTTTTTAAAACAAAAGAAAAAAGGCTTAAAATTTTAAAATGCCCCAGGGCTTCACTTTCCCGATTTTAACTTTTGATGTGTGGGTGGAGTCATGGGTGACTTTAACACTTTTTTCCTTTTTTTCAAAAAGGGCTCAAAATCTCAAATTGACCCAATGCTCCACTTTTGACTTATTAAATACGTGGCTTTGTTTTATCTTAGGTTTTAGGTCGCAGGGGCACTTTTAAACTTTGCTCCTTTTAAAAAAGTTCAAATTTCAAAATCTCAAAAAAACATTTCGATGATCCACTTTCCACTTTTTGACTTTTTGATATGGGCTCAACATTTGAATTTTTCCTTTGACATGAGCGGGGCCGCGGGTCATTTTAAACTTTACGCCCTTTTGGAAATAAAGCTCAAAATCTTTAAAAAAAACATTCCAAATTTTCCTACCTTTGACTCTTTTGATGTCTCACTTGACTGACTTTTTTTTTAATGCGGGCCAACATTTTACGACTTTTTCCCCTTTGCCAAAATGAAAACATGGGGCTTTGCCCTCATGTTTTTACAACTTTGAATATTTTCCAAAATGTCTCAAAACAAAAAAAGGGCCCACCCCTCCGCATCCAATTAGATTTCATTGGGCCTGCGGGTCAATTTGACACTTTTACAAAATGATGAAAAGATGCTAAGTTCATCAAAAGACCCACCATTTTAATGTGTCAAGCTGGGGTTTGCATCGATTTTGGTGATCAATTCTAAGAGCATTGATCTCTGTACTTTTGATTCATGGTTTATTTATTTGATGAATAAAACACTTGAAACCCTAAGTCTTTCATATTTTCATTCTCGAGCTCTATCCGAGCTAAAGGAACTCTCAAAAAAAAATTTTTTTTCCTTGGATGACGGCCATTGGAGATGATCTTTCGAGCTCGGTTTATCTACATCTATTGTTCTATTTAGCTTTTTGGAACTCTCTATTTATTTAATGACCACCATTTTGATCACTTTGAGCTTTGGGTTGGCTTATATTTGCAAATTTGGTTGATTTGATTAGACTTTTTGTTTGCTTTGAGTTTGGCTTTTCTTTAAAATATTTGTGTCCTGTGAAGCTCTGTGAAGATTCTATGGCCACCATTGTTGAGGTTTGTGAGCTTAGTCCTTTTTTATATCATCATTATTTTGAACAAGATGGTAGTGGCTTTTTTTTTTTTTTTAATTTCTCTCTTTATTGCTCTCATTTCGATTAGTATTGAGCTCACCCTTTTAATTTGTCTCTATTATTTCATCTTCAAAACATTGATACTCATTTTTTCCTTTGCATTTTTAATGTGATTTCTAGAACAACATTGATCTCTGAGTTAAAACTCATTCTAGGTTCTCCTTTTGGCTCTAAATTTGATGAGGGTTTTCTCTACTTCAATTTTAACTAGTGAGTTCTTGATCCTTACTCTGATTTTAGTACCCATTAATGGGTCTTTCTCGATCAAAGCTAGGATCTACATTTTCTTCCTTAGATCTGTAACTTTATTCATTCCTTTGAGTTGTATTGCAAAAATTATATATGAACCTTTAACTTTCCTACCTGAATGAATTATTTTTTCCAAAATTTGTATATACCCATGTATTTTTCAATTTATGGCTTGAGGTATTTCAACCCAGATTTGGGTATCCCTCCTTTGATATGGGATTCAAACTTCTTTATTTCTTCTTGATTATGTAATTTGTTTAATACTATTGCATTTCCTTTTATTACAACTTTGATATGTATGCTGGAAAGTTTTAAAAAGTCCATTTCACATGGCGAAGCCCTGTCAAAATTTCCTCAGAATTCCTTCTTCTTTAGTTGCAATCGGAACATATACTTATGAATTATCTACTTCATGTACCATAGGATGGAATTCATTTGAGAACTACAACCTTTATCTAACAGTGAAGACTATAAAAAATGAATGATTGATTTATTTTCTTTCTTTACTACAACTTTGTACACTACACACACTTAGGAAATAGTTAGAAAATATTTAGGCTTTTTGGCCTCTCTTATGTCCATAGTTTTCTTTTCTCTTTCCTCCTTCATTTGAGTGAGTAGATCATGTATGCAGTATGATCTTCAAGTAATCTATATATCCTATTGTTAAGAGATCCATATGCACAAAAGGACAATGTAGGAATATGGATTAACCCTGAGCTCTTAACTAATAATCTTCCTCTTTTCTTCTTTTCAGGTATAGTACTTCCAGTGATGAAGATGAAGAGGGAATAAGCTAAAGATGAAGATACATCAACCAAAGGAGAAGACCCAAGGCAATGATGGGTTCACTCATACTCCTCTATTTTCTCTTTCATGCATGTGTACCTCTTATTTCAGTAGTTGTACTTTACTTTCCAAGTTACATCCCATGGCTTGTGTGGGAACATTTGAAATTCCTTATGAATAAAACATTGAATTGTGAAATTGAGTTGTGTATTTCTTTCTGCATTTCTATGCTTTTTGATATGGATTGTATGATGAACTAAACAACTCAATAATATAATTGAATGTCTTAATCATGAAGGAAAGAACATTAAAGAATACCTGTAACATCCAGTAATGAACTCTGATTTCTTTGCAATCTAATTATGTTTGATGTTCCAAAACTTAGCATTTCATCTATTCTACAATTGGATGTCTTCATCAAGACAACACAACTGTCCTTCGGGGCTTTGTGTTCTTTTTTTGAAGATAGTCATGAAATTGTAGACTATGTGATCTGTTATATTTTTGTGACAACACACACATAGCTGCAAATTTCATGTAATCATTAATTAATTCAATAATAACAATATTCTCTGAAAGAAAACTCCCTAGCTTAGGTATACTTCACCAATGCTATCCATCGTAACAAAGTTTTGAGTTGCCCATTTTTGCACAAGTGCAAAAATTGTCAACATTTCTAGCGATCCTATGTGGGGAAAGAAAGCTACCTACTAGCTTGTAAACCAATGCCTTGCTCTTGTCCATTGGGCATGGAGTCTAAAGCATGTAACCAAAATCTTCCTTCCTGAAGGTCCAACCCTTCCAAAATGAACTAAAACTGGGAAAGGATCTGGTAAACCAGATCACATGCACAAATGCACTTATTGAATTGAAAAACATTGCAATGTGTAGGAACTACACTTATTGAAGGGAAATCCTACTCTAAATAGACACTATAGGATTTTCAATAATAGTGTTTGAGAAACATACCATTCACGGAATGGGAAGTTCCTCTCCATTCAACCTTGAGAGCTGAAAAGCATTGTGTTCTTTGCAAGCTGAAATCATGTAAGGACCACTCCAGATTGTATCAAACTTTGTGTGTCTTCTTGGCTTTGCATGATCAACATCCCACTTTAACACAATATCTCCTTCATTGAAGATTATGAATTTGGATTTCTTATCAAAAGTCTTCTTCATCTGTTTTTGATTCTTTTCCATGTTTAAATGAGCTTGATCTCTTAGCTCTTGTAACTCCATTAATTCTACATAACGAACCTACAATGGTTCATTCTCAAGCAGCTCCATTTGATGCAAAAAATCTAATGTGGGTAACTCAACTGAAATAGGCATTCTTGCTTCTCTTCCATAAACAAGCTTGTATGGTGAATTGCCAATTGATCTTTTAGGAGTCACTCTATCAGCCCAAAGTGTTGAATTCAACATTAGATGCCAAGCTCTCTAGTTATCTTTGAGTGTTCTTTTGATGATCCTTAAAATATTCTTATTAGTACTTTTAGCTAACCCATTACCTTGTGGGTAATAGTTAGATGAAGAACTTAGATAAATTCCATGATTAACAACCCAATCTGTTACCTTTGCACACGAGAAATGCTAAAGCATTATCTGATATGATAGTTGTTGGAACACCAAATCTATAAACTATACCTTCATAAAAGGATAGTATCAAAGTTTCATTAGCATCTTTCAAGGCTATTGCTTCATTCCAACATGTAAAGTAATCTGTAGTAGTCAAAATCCACTTGTGTCCTTGTGAAGAAGGTGGGTTTATCATGCCAATAAAATCAAGACCCCACTGCATAAAAGGTTGATCAACTGAAATAGGTTGTAAAGGCAAAGAAGCTAAATGTTCTTTTCCAACAAAGAAAGAACATTTCTTACACTTTCTATCCATTCAAAATAGTCCTTGAATATGTTGGGCCAATAGTAACCAACTTTCATAATTTTTAAGGTTGTGGTACGTCTTTGAAAATGACCTCTGCTAGGTCCTTCATGGAATTCTATAATAATTGCTGAATTTTTCATAGTCAACACATCGCAACAAGATTCCATTTATATCCCTTTTGAATAATACACCATCAATGAAAACATAGGGTACAACTTGTAATCTGAAATACCTTCATTTATTCTTGTCCATACCTTCTAGATAAATACCATGTTGTAAATAGTTAACTAAATCAGTCATCCATCTTGATTCTTGGACCTCTTGAGCAAGTTCAGGTTGCTGATTTTTTAGGTTGAACCATGACATCTGATTGTTGATGCTTAACTTCAGCATGTTGTTTTGGATCTTCTGATTCTAGTTCATGTTGTTTTTCCATATCAGCAATTAGGTGCTCACATAAGCCTTTTCCTCAACTTTCTTCACAACCTGATATCAACATCATATTCCATAACTTTCGTTATCCAGCCTGCTCTTTTCTCATTCAATTCTTTATTTAACAAGAAAGCTTTCACACTTGGATGAGAAACAAGAACATGAATTTTATTGTTTGAAAGCATGTACTTAAAATTATTTAGCCCTCTGACTACTTGAAAGTACTTGTTTTTCAAGAAATGTGTACCTTGTTTCGTAATCATGCAAGCTCTATCCAAAGAAAGCAATTGGTTGTTCAACATTTTCATCATTAACTTGAGTTAATATGGCTGAGATTGTTTCAGCTCTCTGAAGTGTGCATACATTGTAAAATATTTATCAAAATTTGGATTTGCAAGAGTAGGAGCTTGAGAGATGGTTTTTTTGATTGCTTCAAATCCTTCTCTCCCTTCACTGGTCCAAGAGAAAGTCTTCTCTTTCTTTAACATAGTTGTCAATGGTTTTACCAATGCTTTGCAAAATCTAGAACAAATCTTCTAACAAAGTTGATTTTTCCAAGAAAACTCTGTAATGCCTTCTTATGATGAGGCAATGATAGTTGTGATATGGCTTTGATTATGAAAGGATCAATTGCTAAACCTTTCTTAGAAACAATATGACCAAGTAATTTTCCTTGATGTACTAGAAAAGATAGACTTTAGGGATTCAAAGATATTCCAAATTATCTGCATAACTAAAAAGTTTGTCTTAGATGTATTAGATGCTCATCTGAATTTTTTTTGAAAATACAGTAACATCATCTAAATAAACAAGGATGCATTTATTTAACAAGTTGTGAAAATCCATGTCCATTGCACGTTGAAATGTTGCACCAACATTTGAAAGGCCAAAAGACATTCTTTTGTAAGCATAAGTACCCCACTTGGTGGTAAAAGTTGTTTTGTACCTATCTTCTTCTCGAACTAAAATCTGATTGTATCCACTATAACCATCTAGAAGAGATAGTCTATCTGAACCAAAAAATGTTCTCAAAATCTGATCCATATTTGGAAGTGGGTAGTGATCTTTTAATGAAGCTTTATTAAGATCTCTAAAATCCACACATAATCTAATTTCTCCATTTTCTTCCTAACAGAACAAGATTGGCTACCCAACTTGAATGCTTAACTGGAAAGATAATACCTGATTCAATCAACTTAGATAACTCTTTCCTCATTAGAGGCTCTATTTTGGGATTTACAGGCCTCTTTTTTTTGCCTAACTAGCTTGGAATTTGGCTGCAATTCAATAGTATGTTGTGCTAAACTGGGATCAAACCCTTTCAGGTCTTGGTATTTCTAAGTGAAAAAACATCTTTAAATTCCTTGCAAAGATTAATAAAAGAATGTTTTTCAGCTAAAGAACATACCTTTCCGAGAAACAAATTTTTCCCTTCATCAACTGAGATTTCTTCATAGTTATCAGCATGTGTTGACATCTTAGTCTTGACCTTCCTTAACTGATCATCAGTGTTGAAGATGTCTTCTAATGTGACCAGACCTCGAGGTAGTTTATTTTTCTTTAATTGAACAATCTGGTCACCATATAAGTGTTGTAATTTATCTTGATTTACTACAGAAAATTCAGCTTCTTGCTGCAAAAACCTGTAGATTTGATCATCACTTTCAAAAACCTACCAATTCAAATCATTATCAGTATCAAGGCCTTGACAATTAGCTTTATATGAGGCTGAATTTTTTATTTTCAATTTGTTCTAGCACTTCAAAACTAGCACCAATTGTTGTAAGTCTATCTGCATGCTTATTTTCTATTCTAGGAATGGATTGAATGTTAATAGCTTCAAAATATTCCATTAAGTCTGAAACTCTATGTCTATAAGACTTCATTAATGGATTCTTACAAACATTGAAATTTCTTACTTGATTGATAACCAACTCAAAATCACCAAAAATCTGTAGCATGCTAATACCTCTCTTTCTGGCCCAAAGTAAGCCATGAATTAATGCTTCGTATTCAACTACATTGCAAGTGCATGAAAATTGAGACTCAAAGCTAAGAAATACCTTTCATTTGTTGGGGAAGTGAGCATCAAACCTGCTCCTTGTCCTTTCTTGTTTTTAGCTCCATCAAATGAAGCTTCCAAATCCCTTCCATTGCATTTTTTATTTTGGACAACAAGGGAATTGGTGTATTTTCTTCATGCAAGCAATACACACCAAAAAATGTTCTTCAACTTCTTTGAAAGGATCATGAGCATGTTCTTCATGTGTCTTTTCATCCATAAACATGTTAGAAACACCATCTAATGTTGAAACATGAGCTATATTATCAAAATCAGATTGGTCTAAAGCTACATAATTAGCTACTGCATTAGAAGCGTGAGGCTCAATGTGAAATCTATGCCAATGGTTCTAAATTGATAGTAACCTTGGTCCCATAATGAGTAGTGAAAAATAAGAAAGACCAATCTGAAGAGAGATAACCTCCTATCTTTGTTGTGAAATCTCTTGATAAGCATATAGCAAAGTAAGGAGGTAAATCCACAACAGTAATATCTTGCAGAATGGAAACATTTGGGCAAGCATGTAATGTTACCTCTAGATTTTTGATGACACCAACTATATTAGTTGTAGTTCCATCCAACTATAAGACACTCTTTTATGTAGGTTCATACTGTAGGCCCAATTTTTCTGCAATTGCTTTTGGCATAACTATGCTACTTGCACCACTTGTCCACCATACAATTATGAACAAGATGTTCTCCAATAATCAGTGATAGATAAAATGGTGGTGGCTTCTTGATGTCATGAGCATTTAAGACTTTCTAAACCATCCATTTAACTTCTTTGATGCGGTCTTGTTCCATTGTTCCAAGGACCATGTCTTTTTTTCTGACTTCCTTTTCTGTTGTTTTAGAAGAAATCTGCAGCTTAGCTAGTTCATGAGAAAGTAAATCTTGTTGTCTTGAATACTTAGAGCATCCCACATTGAGATGTTAACATTATGCTTTTTCATTACATCAACAATGTTAAAAGAAGAAATAGTTTTAGAGACAAATTCTACTTGTTTTAGCATAGGCTTTGGCGAAAAATGATTCTGCTTCAACTTGCTTTTGATATCTGAGGTATAAATAACCTTCTTGGATCAGGTTGTAGTATTTTTTGTTGTTCTTTACCAGCTGTAACACTTGTTGTTTTTTTGAGGAACAAATGCACTATTAGCTAGTTTTGGGCTTATAGTTGTTGTTTTATCAGTGATAGTAGGTAGAACAGGCCTATTCTTGCTATTTTTTTTCTCTCTCTGAGCCTTTTCTTGAGCCCTAGTAGTAACTATAATGAAATCATCCTCACTAAAACTGACTAAGTTCTGTTCAGGTGCTTTCTGAACATGAATTTCTTGCTGCCCAGCCTCCATTTGAGGCATGAATAATGTTTTAGATTGAGGTTGTGCAACAAGACTTATGTTCAAAAAAGCATTTGGGCAATTTGCAGCTGAATGAGGTTGATTACAAGGTTGACACCACTCTTCAGTAGCCATATTAACTGGGACTAAAGCATTAGATGGAGTAGGAGCCTTTGGATCAAACTTGCCTTTGTGGATAAGGCTGCCTATAATTTTGATTTTATTGGTAAGGCTACCTATTTTGCTTTTTTGTTTTTTGCTTTGATAAGGAGCCTGATAAGGTCTGCTTAGGTAATGAAACTTTATTGTCAATTGAAGTCAGCTTGTTTCCAAAAGTCTAAAAAATTTTAACACATCATTTGATGGGGCTGCAATAATAGGTTCTATAATTGTGATAGGTTGTGGATAGGTGCTAAATCTACCAAAAAAGGCATTGAAGGCCTTGGTGCTAATTTTCTAGCTTGAATAAGACTATTTTCAGCTTTTATAGGTAATATCATAAGCTGTCTGGGAGAGTCTCTCCTCCCATAGACTTGAATCATAGTTGAAATATCACTATTTAAAGCTCTAAGATAATAAAGAAAGCATGGTCAGCTTGAGGCTTGACACTTGCTGGAATTCTTTCCCAAGTTCTAGAAAAATGGATGTTGAAACTAGACATAAATTCATTGGGAGCTCTTTTAATGGTAGACAGTTGTTCTATGAGGGATAAATGATCTGAATTATCTTGAAATTGTTTCAGCAATTTATCACCTAAATCATCCCAAGTTCTTATGCTTCCAATCTCTAGATTTCTATACCATTGCAAGGCTTGTCCTTTAAAGGATGCAGCTAAAAGTCTCAAAGCCACATCTTCATGGTGATATTATGAACTACACATAAGGTTGCAACATCTTTAATGTGCTCTTGTAGGTGTAACCTAATTTTCACCAGTGAATGATGGCAAACTTTTCATGGAAGCATTAGGGATGTCATGATAAACTGGGATTACTAATGGGATGCCATTAGTAAAGGTCACAAAATTCCTAGGTGGTTGAATAGCCATTTGAAAACTAGGATTTGAATAGAAAAATTGATACATGGTGAAGGAATATTAGGAGGAGGGTTATCAAAACTAGGCCTATTATAAGGTAAAGTATTACCAACTCTTCTCCTTCTTGCAGAATTCAAAGGTAAAGAAACAAACTCGGAGGAATTCCTCTTACCGATGATC
Organism: Taxus wallichiana var. yunnanensis; assembly: GCA_018340775.1. Taxonomy (NCBI): domain Eukaryota; kingdom Viridiplantae; phylum Streptophyta; class Pinopsida; order Cupressales; family Taxaceae; genus Taxus; species Taxus wallichiana. Next base: position 532,492,932 of record CM031236.1, read on the forward strand.
TTGTAGTCACTTTAGGCATGGAACATGCTGTAATACTAGTCTAAAATCAGCTTTACGGAGTCACCAAATAGATCTTTAAATCTTTAGAATAAATTTTTACAGCTTTTGTCCCAAAAGTAACTTTTATCTAACGTAAAATCTATTGTAGATCTTTGTAAATATCTGTAACTTGCATATAGATCTATCTGATTCGTTGTCCCACTGGGCATGCCAAAAAAAATGTTATCTCTCAAAAGTGCACCATGTAGAGAGATGGTTGTAGGTGTTCTAAGCTTGCAAAGGATCTCTCTCTTTCGTAGATATAATGGAAACACCTCAGTCTGTGGGTATACCTATTTTGAGGTGAGTCTCTGGTATCAAGGCCGGTTCCTTATTGATGTATCCTAAACTAATTTTATGGGGTTTAAGGGTAAAAGATGACTAAAAAAATGAAATTAAAACTAAGGTGATACACCAAACTTGTATGAGGTCTTTGACTGAGTACATGCACAATTGATATGGAAAGGATTTTTGATGCACAAGCCAATAATTTTCTGAAGATAATTAAGGGTAAACACTTTGATGTATTGAGGGATAAAATCACAACAATACTGCTAAGTTACACATACACATTAATATCATGCAAAATTACTTGAATTTGTAATAGGGTAAGATGATTAATCAGGGAATTCAAATTCACAAGATTAATGGAAACATACACAAGACTAAAAATAATTGGAAAGGTAGAAAATACTTCACATTCAAAGGGAAAAAAAGCGGCAAAAAATTACTTTAACACTCTTCTAAAATTCCATATCTAAAATTCCTCTTGTGTTTTCCAAGGCACACAATATATAGAAAAATTATTTCCCACCCTTCCTAAAAATAGGCTAAAATTGTACTCACCCATGCATCCTATTTTTATCCTTCATCTATTAATAAATAAAGGAATAAAAATAGAACATGCATGCAAATAAAGAGGCATTAATAGCCATTGGTTACAACTCGAGTCAACTATAGATCGATTGTTTTATTATTTTTAGAAAAGCATGAGTGATAATTTTCTAAAAATAAGTTTTGTTTGATGAGCAAGTTTTTCTTCTTTGTGCATGCAAATTCATATTCTTGTCTATTCTTTTTTTGCGAAGGCATGTAACCTTATCCATTTGTAGTGATAATATTAGCACTTTCTAACCATGGTTGAATCTGGTGAACTCGGGACTCAAATTAAGGTGCAAAAGTATTGCAAACTTAATCATTTTTGGTATTTGCATTGTTAAGCTCCATTCAAGCTAGCAAAGTTCTACAAATTTTTTTCTGTGGCTGTAAATAATAACTTCAAGATTTTTGTGTGAGTTTTTTTTTAAATTCTGCCATTGATGCAGACTTCGAGCTTGACTTGAAGGTTCTCTAAAGAATTCTATCTTTTATTACCTCGAAAAGATCATCCACATAGGACAAAATTGATCCAAAAACGGGCCTGGAAAATCCTTCTTTTCATGTTTATGATAGAAATTGCATTTTTAAATATTCGGCCCACCCATTTGCTTTTAATTTGGGCCTTACATGTGTCTTGAATCTAATCAAAGTAGGATTGCAGGCTTACTTTTGATACTTTGCTACTTTTTTTGAAAAAAGGCTTAAAATTTTAAAATGCCCCGGTGGCTCGCTTCCCCGATTTTAACCTTTTTTGATGGCGTGGGTGAGTCGTGGGACTTAAACACTTTTTTTTTCCTTTTTCAAAAAGGGCTCAAAATCTCAAATTGACCCGACGCTCCACTTTTGACTTATTAAATACGTGGCTTTGTTTGGTCCTTATCATCATGGGGCACTTTTAAACTTTGCTTTTTTAAGGTTCAAATTTCAAAAAAAAAAATTCGACGATCCCTCCTCCTTTTGACTTTGAATTTTTTATGGGCTAACATTTGACTTTTTCCTTTTGGACATGAGTGGGGCCACGGGGTTTTTAAACTTTACTCCCTTTTTCAAAAAAAGTTTCAAAACTCAAAAACATTCCATCGGTCCACTTTGACTTTTTTAATGTGGGCTCAACATTTGAATTTTTCCTTTTGGCATGAGCATGAGTGGGGTCATTTTATGATTTTAGGATTTTACAACTTTACACCCTTTTCCAAAATGTCTCAAAACACAAAAAGGGCCCGCCTCTGTCCAATCCATTAGATTTTGTTGGGCCTGCATGGGTCAATTTGACACTTTTACAAAATGATGAAAAGATGCTAAGTTCACCAAAAAGACCCACCATTTTAATGTGTCAAGTTGGGGTTTGCATCGATTTTGGTGATCAATTCGAGCATTGATCTCTATACTTTTGATTTGTGGCTATTGATCTGATGAATAAAACACTTGAAACCCTAAGTCTTTCATATTTTCATTCTTGAGCTCTATCCAAGCTAAAGGAACTCTACAAAAAAAATTTCCTTGGATGATGGCCATTGGAGATGATCTTTCGAGCTCGGTTTATCTGCATCTATTGTTTTGTTGATCTCAGCTTTGGAACTCTTTGTTATTTAATGACCACCATTTTGATCACTTTGAGTTCTGGGTTGGCTTATCTTTGCATTTTTTGTCGATTTGACCAGTTGTGTTGCTTTGAGTTCGGCTTTTCTTTAAAAAGATATGTGTCTCTGTGAAGCTCTGTGAAGATTCTATGGCCGCCATTGTTGAGGTTTGTGAGCTCAGTCCTTTCTGTATCATCATTATTTTGAACAAGATGGTAGCGGCTTCATTTTTTTTTTTTAATCTCTTGATTGCATATTGCTCATTTTGATCAGTATTGAGCTCGCCCTTTAAATTTGTCTCTCTCTTATTTCATCTTTGAAAACATTGATACTCATTTTTCCTTTGCATTTTTAATGTGATTTCTGGAACAACATTGATCTTTGAGTTGAAACTCATTTGGGTTCTCCTTTTGGCTCTGAATTTGATGAGGGTTTTCTTTGCTTCAATTTTAACTAGTGAGTTCTTGATCCTTACTCTGATTTTAGTACCCATTAATGGGTCTTTCTTGATCAAAGCCAGATCTACATTTTCTTCCTTAGATTTGTAACTTTATTCATTCCTTTGAGTTGTATTGCAACAAATCTGTATATGAACCTTTAACTGTCCTTCCTGAATGAATTATTTTTTCCAAAATTTTATATACCCATGTATTTTTCAATTTATGGCTTGAGGTATTTCAACCCATATTTGGGTATCCCTCCTTTGATATGGGCATTCAAACTTATTTATTTCTTCTTGATTCTGCAATTTGTTTAATACTTGCATTTCCTTTTATTACAACTTTGATTGTATGTTTGGAAAGTTTTAAAAAGTCCATTTCACATGGCAAAAGCCCTCATCAAAATTTCCTCAAATTCCTTCTTCTTTAGTTAATCGGGAACATATACTTATGAATTATTTGCTTCATGTACCATAGGATGGAAGTCATTTGAGAATTGTAACCTTTATCTAACAGTGAAGACTGTAAAACATGATTTATTTTCTTCTTTACTACAACCTGTACCTGCACACTTAAGGAAATAGTTAGAAAATATTTAGGCTTTTTGGCCTCTCTTATGTCCATAGTTTTCTTTTCTCTTTCCTCCTTCATCCTGAGTGAGTAGATCATGTATGCAGTATGATCTTCAAGTAATCTATATATCATGTTGTTAAGAGATCCATATGCATGAAAAAGGACAATGTAGGAATATGGATTAACCCTGAGCTCTTAACTAATAATCTTCCTCTTTTCTTCTTTTCAGGTATAGTACTTCCAGTGATGAAGATGAAGAGGGAATAAGTTGAAGATGAAGATACATCAACCAAAGGAGAAGACCCAAGGCAATGATGGGTTCACTCATACACCTCTATTTTCTCTTTCATGCATGTGTACCTCTTATTTCAATAGCTGTACTTTACTTTCCAATTACATCCCATGAATTGTGTGGGAACATTTGAAATTCCTTATGAATAAAACATTGAATTATGAAATTGAGTTGTGTATTTCTTCTTTCTGATATGGATTGTATGATGAACTAAACAACCCAATAATATAATTGAATGTCTTAATCATGAAGGAAATAACATTAAAGAATACCTGTAACATCTAGTAATGAACTCTGATTTCTTTGCAATCTGCAACTATGTTTGATGTTCTAGAACTTAGCATTTTTTATTAATAAATATATGTTTAAGTACATTTTTTCGGGGTTGTTGGCCTACTTTTAGGCTAGGATAATTGTTTTATTTCTTTTAGCAAGTGGCCTAGCCATATTTTTTTCTTTGCAAGTTTGTCAAAGGGAGTGGCTTGGTGACCCACCCCCTTTTTGAAAGGGTGGGGTGAGTGGGCCAAGCTGCCCACCCCAAAACCATATTTTTTTATTAAATAGTTTCTTAGAAAAATCAAAATGAACGATTCTCATTACAATAATATAAGTTTTATTTTGTTTATATATATATATATATATATATTTCTCAAAAAGGCTTCTTATTTGATTAAGTGTGAAGCTTTACCAACCAACATATATAAATGTAAAAGTTTATTTATATACCTCTGTAAACATTTACATCTAATTTCCATATCCAATTTGCAAGGAAACTACATAGTTTGATGTGGAAGTACATTATTGTTCCCAAATTTACATTTTCATAGAGGTTTTTAGGTTGCATCCAAAATACAACCACACTTTAAAACTGCTTATTTTTTGAGAGAAGAATACATGAAATAGAAGAACAATTTCTTTGAAACTAAGACAAAAACAGAGAAAGGAATCCATGATACAAAACAATCAAACAGAGGTGTAATTCCTTCAATTTGATTTTAGAATTTTCATAACTGATTATAGACTGAAACTTCTAATAATTTACCAAGTTTCAATTAATTTCCAACTTCCCTATTAAGGTAGATTTTACAATGGTTACAATAATGTAGTCATTCCAGTTTAATAAATACAGGGAAATTTCATTCCTTTCCAATACAAATAATATAGTTTTCACAGCAAGGTAAAATTCATAATATTACAAATAATACAAACTTTTCATTACTTAGTAAAAAACAAATTTTACAATGCTTTTCCAACTAATTTTAGGCTTCAAATACATAAATATTTTATCATAGTTAAAAAGGTATAGTCCTTTCAATTTGACTTCCATTACATACAAATTCACATTAACTAAAATGCAAGTTAATACAAGCCCTCCACCAAAAATGGTGGAGACAACATGTCATTTTCTTAAAAAAACTATAATTCCTATAGCTCCAAAACATAGATAAACCTCCTGCAAATTTTCTCCACTTTGCACCTTTTTACACACAACAAGAGAGAGAGCTAGGAAACACTCTCCTCCCAACCAAATCTCAATGAAGGGTGAAGCCATTCCCCTTCATTGACCCCGAGCTCCAACCAAGTACAAATGAAGAGAGTTCACAACCATGACAACTAACAAGGGCTTCCACATTTTAACAACACACTCAAACAATTCCTTGCAACATATAAACAACAAGAAACCTACAATATTTTTCAAAATTTCACAAAGGCTCAATCTAGAGCCAAAAGGAGAGAAGAAACATGGGCAGCCCCCTTTTACCTCCCAAGTAGGTTAAGTGTCCACCTTGAAACCTCCAAAACTCCATCATACACAATATCTTATCCTCCCTCAAACTCTTATCACTCCCTCAAGTAAATTTTACAAAGATAATTAAGAATTTTCCCTTATCCCTCCACAAGGTGGAACACCCTTCCCAAAAATCCCTCCAAAATTCACATATCTCTTATCCCTCCCTCATGGCTCCTATTTTATTTCTCCCTACACCTTACTTAAGGGAACTACTAGCCAACCCAATAAAACACACATACATTCAATAATTTACATTCCATAAACAATTAAAACAAGAAATAAAAAAGGATCAAGATCCTACCTTGCCATTTGTGGAACCTTCACTTTCCAAGAAATCCAAAACTTCAAAATCCTTCACCAAAACAAGAAACTCCCAAGAAATCACTCTCCAAATCCCAAAAGCTAAGTAAGAACAAGTAACCCCAAAAACATAAGAGGAAATCATATAAATATACAAGGAGGAGGAAGAGGTGATGTGGCTCCATGTAGGATGCCAATTCATCTCCCTCAAATCCACATCACAAAATTTCCGACACAAACCAAGAAATCATAATGAGATAGTTGATGAGATGAATTCACAAAGTTTTCACACAAGATCAATTTACACATTTCAAAGCTGAAATTTAGAGGATCAAAACATGAGAGCAATAATTTCCTCTTTCGTCACAATGTTTCATCATTACAAGCTAAAATTTACCCCCAAGTCATAGGTAAGGTTGGGGAAGATATTAAAGAGTGTGGGACAAGTAAAAATTGTCCCACAAGCCTTCAAAATTGGGCTCAAAGCCCAAATCCGAGATTGGGTTTAGGAGTGGCACACAACCCAAAGTTAGATTCCAAAAAGCATACAATCCAAAATAAATACTAAGGTATAAAACACATATACATTGTCATCCATTCATCACATTAAAAAATTAACACATACTAATAATTTACATAGATAATTAGGGGTACACTTACCACATAGAACATAAGGGTACATTAGGACATAATTTAGAATCACCACTTCCACAAAATAATCAAAGAACACAACCAAAATAAAATAAAAGAACACAACTACAAAATACACCCATGGTCACATTGCAAGGGCTCCCATATGGATACCTAACATACGATAAGCAACAAGACGACACACACATACATACATGTAGCTGCCAAGGTGACCGTGTTGTGAACTCGCGACATTTGTTCATGGTTGGCCTTCCTAGTCTCTTTTGTTTTGTGTGTTTTCATTTCCTGCAATAAAAAATAATACCACCTTTATCCTCAAGGCCACATCAATACGTCAAAAATAAAACACCTATAAAGCATCCATCATAGAATCATCATCAAACATCATAGCTATATCATTATCACATTTACACAATTCTAACATAAATAAATCATTTATAATTATCCAAAATCTCAATTCAAATTAAATGACAATCATGTAATTCACATATTGATCACCTAATATCATCAAAAATTAATAAACCATAATATCAATGTACACATGGTTAGATGATGTATCAAAATATAGTCACAAGTGCTATGAATCGAAGATGTTAGAATATAAGTAGAGAAATGCTAAACAACATGTACAAATGTCTACTAATGTCAGCTAGGCATCCATCCAATCCATGATAAAATAAATCACCATAATAATTATATGTCCATAAAGTCAATCACATGCTATCTAGAATAATATCCACACCTTAAAGTAGCTAGAAAAAATAGCATACATAAATAAGTGTCGAAGAGGAGTGGGCACTACATCCCCTTCTCCTTAGACTCAACTTTCTCCTAGAAGTCATGGAAAGAGGTAGGGAAGCAAACTATACAAATAGAAGCCATGCCTTCCACGAGGTTTCTTTAATTCAAGAAGTAGTGTGTCCCTTGGAACCCGAGTTTGGTCCAACACTATTATGAAATAGAGGAGAGGCTATAAGGCACAAATACTAACCTCCTCCAAACAAGATTGTCAGCATTCAAACCTACAGAATAATCTCTACGAGGTTAACTAAGTTACAACACATAACATTTAAACAAGAAATTGTCCATGGAATCCCAATAAATGACAACTAAGGTCCATGAAGAATAGGAAAAGTTGTGTACACAAGGTGTCCACGTAGCCACACATGGGTGCAACACATGGTAAAAGAAAGGAAAGGGTAAGAATTCCACTTAGGTTTAATTACACTTCAAGGTTCGTTATTTTAGACAAGATTAACAACTACCAATCATGACCTTCAATCTTGTACTAGTAAACACACCTACTTATAGATCCAACAAATTCAAGGCCACAAAAACAAGGCTTAAGCAACAATGGAAGTACCTGATTTTAACAAAGTGTTTACAAGGATGCATATTATTTATTGGAAGTACTTTATATAATTTAGAAGAACTCCCTTAAATTTTCATGGTAACACTAAGCATGATCTTGGCCACAAGGTTTCCATAACTTGAATTTGTACCCAAATATCGTAACACACAACCACTAATCCTGATTTAGAAAACCCAATCAATTAGACAAAATTTCCATTTTGGTGATAGGCAATATTTTCCCATTCTATCATATCGACACAAGATATTCCATTCACTCTATATATCAAATGAAATTTATTAATTTTAAACCCACCCTAGCTCAAAAGAAACATAAATGAACAAAAACTTAAATGTTATAACACATAAGAGTACTCAAGCGAGATAGGGAAAAATAGACAACAAGAGAGATCCAACTAACAATTTACTGGGAGAAACATACTAGACATTCTTGTAGGTAATTATGAAAACAAACCGCCCTTCTCATACTAAATGAAAAGGGGGTACACAACATGGTTTCCCAAAAGGAGGATTCCAAAATTCCTCTTTATTGTTAACATATGCTTCCTAAGCCTACCAATAATCCTAGGTCACCAATGACCTATTCTAACAAAAGACGAGCGCCTCTCTTAAAGCTAGGGCTATAGAATCACACCTAAAATACCTCAAACCATACACTTTGTCAAATTAAGAGGCAAAGAGGGGGTATGAAAAATTGAAGGCTCCATCTAGGAGGGTTACACATGTCTATGATAAAGGGAGAAAAACATGGCTATAACACATCACTATAATAAGGTACTCCATTATTCAAGCTAGGAAGATAGATTTAAAGGTTCAAATAGTTTCCACCATTGGTAAGATGGACATAGGGTCCACCAACATGCACCTAAAAATTATTTCATTCTAACAAGGTGATAAAAACCTCATGTATACTCCTAATAATTCCATACTAACTAGTGAGAGGTCCTAAAATGACCTAGTATGTAACTTGTGTTATAAAAATTATACATATGTTTGTTGTTTGATATAAAAAAGGGAGGTGTGGGAAGTACTCAATCATTACACAACCCAAAATCTTAGGGTGCAATTGAGATTAGATACTCATACGGTAGCTCAAAGGAAATTTTCAATTAATTTAACCATTCAGATTATGTCCTTTATAAGTTTTAGGGTATGCAAAAATGTATTTTTTTATAATCAAGGTTGTGTATTTGTACATTTTACTTGTGCTCAATCCCATAAAATTATCCATTCCATATTCCAAGTTATAATACACAAGTTATAGTTACGTTTGCTAAGCATATTTCTTATAAGTTTTCTAATTAATGCATTCCTTGTATTATGATATCCTATATCTTGTGTCATTAAGGGTCATCACCAATGTTGGCATGATATCTCGCCATTCTATATAGGTGGAAAAAATATTCATTTTACTTCTAGGGGGAGTATGAGAGGATTCTTTGCTATTTTTCACATATAGTTTTTGTTTCTTCTATTAAACTACAAGGTTAGAGTAAGGAACCATCTTCCTAATGTCCAAATTTACTTATTAAGTTTTGAAGATCCAAGTCTCCCAATTAGAGTTATAATATGCTCAGGTTTATCACAATACCAATTGAATTTTTTTCTTTAAATAGTAGGAAGAGCCAAGCTTATCACATTATTAAGTTCATAAAAAAGAAGAGGTCATTAACCAAAACAAAACACACCAATTTTACAAGGGGTTTCCCAAGAGTTACAGGCATTGTTGATGCACCAAGTGGGTCTTTACAAATATTAATACGAGATATGATGAAGGTGTACATCGGGAAGTCATAAGTTTTCTTTTATGAGTTCAAAGGGTTTAGATCAGTATGAGGAACAAAACAATGTTTATGGTTTAAACTCATAATAGGTTCACCATAAAAGAGAGGGAGTTCCCAAAATTTTATGTCTCTACAAATATATCTCAACAAAGCAACCAAGATAACAAAACGGGGTTTTACCCCATAGACACCACACTTCCTCACCAAGAGGACAAAAAAATATCAAGAGGGAAGTCAAATGATTTACTCAAAACATAGCCTCTATGGCCAAGAGTTATAGCCTCGGATGAAAGAGCGTGACATAAACATAGCCAAGGTAAGAAATTTAAGACCCATAAAGCCAATATCTCTAAGCACAAATTCCAAAGGATCCCAATGCACCCATATCTACCTAAACATAACTTACTACTAATGGATTATAGTGTGGTAAAAGTTAAACAATTCAAGAGATTAAGACAAGGGTTTATCTAACTATAGGTCCTTGAGATCAAGACAAGTATACTTATTTAATAAAAAAGTTCAATGGAACTTGAGTATAACTAAATTTATTCAGAGTACAAGAATAAACATAATCACCGTCAAAACTGCCAACAATACTTGATGACACGGAGAACCCTCACCCTAGGAAAGGATGAGTATTGAAAGGGGCACTCCAAGGTCCTAGACACACAAATTCCTACAACTCCAAACCAAAGGCATGACTTGAAGCACCTAGGATAAAAATCAAGACACCTAGGGTGTACCCCCATATGACGAGAGAACATAATACATCAAAATAGAACCAGCTCGTCAACAAAGAAGAAGCAAACCACGTAACACTCTTGATGACATTTAGCCAAGTGGCCATCGAGGAAGCCAATCTCCGAGTCACCAAACAGAGATAAAATCTAAGAAATCTCAGCAATCAAAAGAAATGGCTAAGTAGCCACATTTTAATTCTCAAAAATTCACGCAATAAGAAGATAAAATAATAAGAGCCTCAGAGCTTCTCAACAAATCATTAAAATAAAATGCTAGTCCTTGATAAAATATTTTAAGTTTACAAATATAAAACACATGAAATATCCACATCACAATCACTTCGTAGCCCTTTTTGGGTCACCTATGTGGGTACTCTACATTGAGCTCACATCTAAGAATATACATACAAAATTGGATCTAATATGACATCATGTCATGATATCTACTCTCCCATATGGGGATTAACTCCTCAAGGCGACGGACATCACCCAAGTATATAGCCACCGAAAAACCATACCCAACTTACCTATTTAGTGAAGAAAAAGGGGAGTTCAAAACATTTAATCAATATCCGAATCCCCTGAATGTTACCTCTAGCACTAATTCCCGAAAGCTGCACCAAACAAAATTAGCAATCCTGATGAGGGAGGGTCTCCACAGGTCAAACCACCACACGACCATAACCAAGAGCTAGGAACCCATTAACCAATGTTCCTCGCAAGGAACCAAATTTATAACACTCAGGAAGCACATAAGGATATCAAACTGAATTAACATCTCCTAATAACCAGGATGGACAAGATTCCCACTTAGGAAAATACAACAATAAAAAAAACTATATTGTTATCATTATTCTAATTTCCAAAGGTTCAAGTGTCCTAGGTTTAGGTTTTGCCAAAAAGGTTGTTGTGTTCCCATATTTTCCAAGGTTCCAGGTTTTGAACCCATGACTCGATAACAAAGTGTGATGCCCGAAAAAGACGCTGCGTTGAAACCACGCCAAAACAAAAAACTTAACGGGAAATTTATGACCATTTTTTTTTGTTTTTGTGTTAATTAATGAAAATGTGCTAGACCAAACTTAAATACATGGATTATGATTAATTTAAATGTTTACCCATTATCTAACACACCACCCTCGTAATTAAGTTCATTTATTTAATCAAATTACTATTTTATTGCCCAATACATTTCGGCTTCATTACTTCCCTAGTTTAATTTAGTAAAAATAATTATTTAAATAAATCCCCAAATAAATTCCATTAAACTTTCCCTCCTTCAGGTAATAATAATTTTAACCAAATTTCATTTATTATATTTATTAAATAAAATTATTACCCATACCACTACGGTTTATTCCACCCTTAATTTAACTTTATTTATTTAATAAAATTTCACCATTTTAGCCCCGTCTAATTTTCTTCCATAAGATTAGAATGGTGAAATCAAAATTTAATTAAAAAGATATACTCTCAAGCCTTAATTAATTAAACTTCACCCAAATAAGGTTCATTTAGATTAACTTACCATACCTCCTAAGTTAACTTTACTCATTTCCCTAGTACACATAAATCCCATGCCAACCCCTTTAATTAATTACCTATACACATTCACCCATCAAACATTTAATTTCCCATAGAGTAAATTACAACATCCATGCACATATTTTAAATAATTGATTTTAATAAATCATTCCTTCTATATTTTCTTTTATCCATGTCCGAAAACTTATTCCTAGGGATTTATTAGATTAAATTTATTCAAATTTATTAAAACTTATTCACCCATCTCTAAAGGGATGAGGATTAAATCACATTTGTAGGATGGATTTAATCCTCACTCTTACATCTTAGGATTTTCTTATTTTTCCCTAACTATCTTTATGAGCGCTTTATCTTTCATTTTACCTTAACTGTGTCTCCATTTGCATAGGTCAAGCTACAGGAAGGAGCAAGAATGGATGCAAAGGAATTTGGTTTGAAACTATGTTGAAGGAGAGGCTATAGGGAATCTAATGGGAGAATTTTCTCCCCCATAGCACAAATCCATTTTGTTTTTTTATTATCTTCAATAATTTTATTATTCAACATTTATTTTGTTTCCTGGTGTTTACATCTATCCGGATGATATGTATATTATTTGTTCTTTATTTTTCTACATATCGGTATTGGGATATATATATATATATCCCAAACACACACACACACACACAAACACACACACACACACACACACACACACACACACACACACACACACACACACATATTTGTTTATTAATAAATATATGTTTTTATGCATTTTTTCAAGGTTGTTGGCTTGGTTTCGTGTTGAGCGCATTGTTTTATTTCTTTTACCAAGCGGCTCGGCCGTTGTTTTTTTTTCAGTAGCTCTCTTCATGGCCAAGCCGCTTGCTATATTAAAATATCTAATTTCTATGAAGTGGATAAGCACATATTTTGAAACTTACAAGCTATTATGCCTATTGGTCTCCAATACATTAGCCAAAATCACTAGCATACTCTAGTTTGAGACACCGTAAATTTTCCGGACTTTGATGCTTTGCAACTATCAATTTTACCGAATACTACTAACATATATTGTTTCCATCAACTCAGTATTGATGTTATGGATATAATATATACATTTGCCACATAGATGCTTTTCTACCATTCTATTCCATTCTTATACATGTGTAAGGATATTTTTGCACTAACCAATGTTAGCATACATTGGATAACTTATATTTTTAGGTGTCTATTCTATCCCTTTATCTTCTCCTTCTAGTATTCCATTATTCTCTCCTTCTATTGTGTAACCTCTCCATTCATTTAGGGGAGTCCAGTACAATTTCTTTCCTATAAATACTGTACGTGAGCTCTATGTTGAATAGAATAATATGAGATATACAATCTCTATTCTTTCTCCTTCATTTTTTCGCCTCTCAGTTTGGTATCAGAGCTTCAAAGTCTCTGACCTATGTGCGTGGTGATTGGCTGAAGAAGTTCTTGCCTGTGCGTAGCCTGTGTGGAGCAACAGGTGGTCCGAGCAGACCCAAGGAGGAGTGCATCGTGTCGGCGTATACATGGGCCACCAACAGGCGAGCCGTAGTGCATTCACTGGACTATCTTCTGGGCCATGGAATTCATAGCATCAGGGGAGATTTAGTGTGCAAGCGGTGCGATGGAAAAGAAGCACGGGAAGTCGATCTGTAGTCGAGCCTTGTGCCACTGAGCTCTTCTTTTCTGAGCAGGAAAGATACCTTGCATGACCATGTGCCCAAGGTCTGTATAGTCCCTCCGCTCCTCGATTGCGTGAATCCTGTCAATGATGAGAAGAAGATAGGAGAAAACGTTTAAAAAAAAAAAAAAACGTGGACAATTTGCTGTTTTTTTTTCCTGCGCATATTCTTTGCTATTTTCTGTGCTAAAAAAAGGTGGAAACATACCTACGCGCATGAAGGAGAGAGGATGTTGTGAATTTTGAATGATATTTTTAATTGATGTATGGTGCATTTTGAATGATATTTTTACAACAACATCCTGTGCAAATAATGATGGCTAGAACAACAAATGGAAATGCAGATAATGGTCAACTGTTTTGATATAATTTACTGCATAAAAGGCATGTGCGTAGGGAATAGAATAAATACGTGGAGGAGTGTTTAGGAGAGAATTGGAGTTGAAATCTTGTGGGGAATTCTGATACTGGCAATGTCGAGTTTCTTCAACACTACGTCGAATGTCGAGTTTAGACAACTCGATTGAGAGCGTCAATAACACGGTCACCATAGCTGAAAGCAAGAATATTAACTCGCTAGCCAGAGAACACCATGGAGAATCTCCTGAGAGCTCCGGGTTCTACTTTTCTTTGCTGAACGAGCTTCGAAATACCGGCAATCTTACATTCGACAAGCTAGTTCGAGAAGGACTCCTTGAATACTTTCTTTTCGACGTCAGCTGCCAAGCAAAGTGAGTATGGGAAGAATTAGAAGCCGAGATACGACATTGATTGTGACGACGAAGAAGAACGCCCTACAAAGCGTCGCCATCTCACAACATGTGAATATCGCGAGCATCTACGAGCCAGTAATTCTTGTCAGTGAGTCCAAATTGTAATAACTTTTCAAATAAATAAATATTTTTTTATTACAATGTCTACTCCGAAGTTACTTCTGTCTGATGCTCAGTTGCTCAAAGGGCCTAATTTTGTGGCCTGGAAGACAAAAATGAAGACAATCCTTCAGTTTGAAGGATTATGGGGAATTGTCACAGGGTCTGTGCCTGCTCCCACAGCCCCCGATGAACTAATAAAATATGACATGGCTAGTGCTAAAGCCTTGATGCTGATAATGCTCAGTATCAGTGATGATGTGCAACCGCATGTTCGAATGCGGAGAAACCCAAAGAGGCCTGGGACAAGTTGGCAACCATTTATGAAGCCAAAAATTAGACAAAGATACTTCATCTTCAGTCGAAGCTGCACACCCTCTCTATGGGGTCTGACGAGAAAGTGGAGGAATTCTTACGTCACGTGGCTGAGTTGAGATCGAGTTATTAGCGCTCGGTGAAACGGTGGATGATAAAATTCTCGTCCCAATCACCTTGAGAGCACTCCCTGCTCAATTTCAAGTGTTTGTTACAACACTAAATGTGTCTAAACAAACAGTGACATTCGAAGAGCTTGTGAATTTATCGCAGGAAGAGGCCATCACTTCATCGCATGAGGAGTCTCAGGAAAAAGCCTTGTTCTCAAAGCATAATCGTGGCCAAAAGAATTAGAAAGGTCCCCCAGAGAAGCCAAATCCAGTGCAACCCAAACAGAAAGATCAAAAGTCAAAGAGATGGTGTCACATTTGTAGAACCAATACTCACAACATTGATCACTGCTGGCACAACAACTTGAAACAAGGGCCTTCAAGCCATACAAGCACATCCAGGTGCGAAGATTTTCAAAAGTCCAAATGACGTCCCCACTGGAGAAAGCAAAAAGGACATCTTGCAGCCCAATAAGAAGATGATGACTTTGATGAGGAGACATCAGAAGGAGGCCATTGTAGTAAGAATCTTGTACTCATCTCGCAAACTTCTCAGCCCACAAAGAAAGTCTGGTTGATAGACTCTGGTGCAAGCAAGCATATGTCGTCGTGTGAAGAAGTCATTTGATTCACTCCATGAAGAGCCAACTAGAGATCAAGTTCGGATAGTGGATGAAAAAGAGTACATTGCAAAAGGAATAGGGAATGTGACCATTCCTTTGGGGCCACGAAAATGTACACTTACAAAGGTACTATATGTTCCCGGCTTGACTAAAACCTTTTGTCGCTTACTCACTCTTGAATCATCACCTTAAGGTAAAATTTCTCGTTCAAAATGGCATTAAATCATGCTTAATCTCCCGACAAGGTACGGTTCTTGCTAAAGATTTTGTAAAAGATAAGTTATTTGCTTTAGATATTGTTTCATCTTCTCGCAGAGCTTTATCTCGCTTTCAATAATAGAATCAACTCGCCTTATGGCATTTTAGATATGGACACTTTTCGGTCGGTTCATTGCACTAGATGAGTACAAAATCAATGGTCCGTGGACTACCCAAATTGTCCAGTTCCTTGCCTATTTTCCCTAGCTATCTTGCAGGAAAACAACACAGAGATCCATTTCAAGTGAGCACCTTCCATGCCAAGAAGTGTCTGGAGGTAGTTCATACCGATCTGAATGGCCCATTTCCTACTTTGTTTTCAGGATACAAATACTTCCAGTTGTTCGTGGATGACCACTCTCGTAAGATGTGGGTATATTTCCTAAAGCAGAAAAGTGAGGCTCTTCAACACTTTCAGAACTTCTATCATCGTGTTGTCAAAGAGTCCGGACAACCACTTCTTCTACTCCGCTCAGATCGAGGGGGGGAATTCACATCAAAGAAGTTCTTGGCCTTCCTAAACCATCATGGCATTAAGCAGCACCTGACTACTCCCTACACACCCCAACAAAATGGCATTGTTGAGCGTCGCAATCGCACAGTGATGGAGATGGCTCACTGCATGCTATCAACTGCAAAGCTAGGAGAACACTATTGGGCTGAAGCAGTACAAATGGTCAGTATATCTTCTCAACAGGGCACCAACAAAGATTCTACTGAACAAGACACCAAAAGAGGTATGGAGTGGTAAAAAACCATCAATTTCTCATTTGCGAGTATTTGGTTGCACAACATACATGCATGTCCCAGCTCAGAAGAGAAAGAAGGTAGAGCCAAAAACACTCCCGTGTATCCTTCTTGGCTACAGTACTACCTCGAAGGTGTATCGTCTCATGGATCCTGAGACAAAGAAAATATACGAGAGTCGGGATGTGGTTTGTGACGAGTCATCCTTTGACTCAATAGTATCAACAAAAGATCCACTTCCAAACACATCTCACCGATTAGTCTTTGAATCAGATGATGAGCCGAAGGAGACTACTCAGAGAAAAGAAATGCTGCCAGGAGAACTATTTGTTGACCTTGGAGAACTGGAGAATGTGACTCCACATCAATCCTCATGGCAACAACATAGTTCTTCTCAAAAGCAATCAAGTTCTCGTCCAAAGTGGGTACAAAGCAAGGACTCACATTTGCAACAACTCCCAGATACATCATCCGGAGTCAAAACAAGGAGTCAAACAAGAAATGAGGTAAACTTTACACTCATGAGTTCACTAATGAATAGCTCTGAGCCAAATAATGTTCGTGAAGCACTCAGTCAAACTCAGTGGAAGGAAGCTACATGGAAACAGAATATGACTCGCTCATGAAAAATCGACATGGGAACTTGTCGATCTGCGCTTACAGAAAGAAACCCATAGGCTGCAAATGGGTTTTCAAGACAAAATATAAGGCAGATGGATCCATCGACAAACATAAAGCCCGACTTGTAGCCAAAGGATATGCTCAGAAAGAAGGCATCGAATATGAAGAAACCTTTGCACCCACTGCGAAGATGAAGACCATCAGAGTAGTTTGCGCACTTGCAGTAAGCACGTAAAGGATGGAGACTTTAGTAGATGGACGTCAAGAGTGATTTCCTAAATAGTGATCTAAAATAAGAAGTATACATGACCCAACCTGAAGGATTTGTTGATGAAAATCAGCCTAAAAAGGTATGTCATCTCATCAAATCTCTTTACGGACTGAAACAAGCTCCTAGGGCATGGTATATCAAGATCAACGATCACCTTTTGCAGCATGGGTTCACTCATAGCCCCTCAGATTCAAATTTGTATATAAAGAAGGTAGGCAAAGAAATTGTCATTCTGGTTGTTTATGTAGATGATCTTGTGATCACTGGTAGTTCAGAAGATCAGGTTGATATTGTAAAGAATGATCTCAAAAGAACCTTCGACATGACAGATTTGGGGCTACTACATTACTGTCTTGGCTTGGAGATATGGCAAAAGGAGCATCACATTTTTGTCTCCCAGATAAAGTACGCCAAGACACTCCTGAAAAGTATAGAATGTCTGACTGTAAACCTATATCCACTCCCATGGAAAAAGGCTTGTAACTTTCAAGATTCCAGGACTCACCTCAAGTAGATGCTACTCTCTACAGGTAATTTGTTGGAGGGCTCATCTATTTGACATACACTAGACTAGATCTCTGCTATGCTATCAGCTATCTTTCTAGGTTCATGCAGGAGCCAAAGAAATGTCACTAGAATGCAACAAAGCATGTTTTGAGATATGTCCGAGGAACAACTAATTATGGTCTAGAATATAAAAAGAATGATCAATTCTTCTTATAGGGATATGTCAACTCGGACCACGCTGGATCTGTTGATGATAGGAAGTCAACTACAGGATACATATTTCATCTCGGATCTAGACCTATCTCGTGGATAAGCAAGAAGCAGAATGTTGTTTCTATCTCATCCACAGAGGCAGAATATCATGCCGCACGAGGAGCTGTGTGCAAAGTGATATGGATACGTCGCATTATGGATGACCTGGGAATTCATGAAAAACAGTCACCTATTCTCTATTGCGACAATCAGAGTGTGTTGAAGCTCATGCAGAATCCAGTCTTTCATGAACGAATAAAGAATATTGAAATTGACTTCCATTTCATTCGAGAGCACGTCTTGAACCATCAAATTTAGCTCCAGATCTTGTCCCTCATCAAGCACAAGTTGCTGACATTCTCACTAAATCTTTTGGCAAAGTGAAATTTGAATCTTTTAGAGGTCACATTTGCAAGAATAATGTAATAAGGGGGGAATGTTAGCATACGTTGGATAACTTATATTTTTTAGGTGTCTATTCTATCCCTTTATCTTCTCCTTCTAGTATTCCATTATTCTCTCCTTCTGTTGTGTAACCTCTCCATTCATTTAGGGGAGTCCAATACAATTTCTTTCCTATAAATACTGTACGTGAGCTCTATGTTGAATAAAATAATATGAGATATACAATCTCTATTCTTTCTCCTTCATTTTTTCGCCTCTCAACCAATTGTCATACTAAACTATTTAGTTTATATCTTTTCCACTTGCCTAATGTTTAGTGTGAATAAACATTGTTTCTTTTTTGAAAAGAATGGATGTTAATGATTGTTTTACGTTCAAGCATACAAGCCATGCCCAGACAAGCACCCTTTGAAATGAAGCTTAGAAATTTCTTGTTGAAAACCATGATATATTTATCATGTCACTCTAGCGTCACTAATAAAATGGATTTTATTGATATTGTTATAGAAAATTCCATACTTAACTTTATATTATAGAAAAGATGTTTCCTATTAGAATCAAGATGAGATATTATTGACATGCCATATCAACGAAATATCAGATGGGGTATATTAAATCTCTCGACTTCGAAAGTGTTGATTCACACATTGTTGGAGAGAAAACATCAAAGGAGAATATGAAAATGCACAGCCATTTCAAAATCTACACGACATTAGAATTTACAGGATCATGTACTTATTGCTCAATCATAGCACATTTGTCCATATATGATCATGTCCACTAGAACACCAATTTGTCTATTTTTCTAAACTCGCTTTAAATCACTGCAATGTAAATGTCATCACATATCATTTAGATGTTTTTTCATATAATTTAAATTATTTTTTATGTTTTTAATTTTTCTATACATGACTATCATAGTGTCTCGTAAAAATAACATATGATATGATTTAATGAATATGCATAATGTCATCTACAAATTTAAAAATATGTAAAGTACAAATTCTATAGTAAATTCTTGGTTGAAACATGTAGAATCATAGAGAAGGTACATGAATTATATCAAATAACCTAATGTAATTACTTTGAAATAAATGAAGCATGGGTATAAAAAGAAAAAAATCTATTGTTAGTTAAATTATCAATTAAAACATATGGAATCATATAGAGAAGAGACACAAATTACAAGAAAACCTAATGCAATTATTTTGTGATATGTGACACGTGGATATAGAAAGAGTGAAATCTATTAGTACTTCATTATGTTCCATAAAACATCTTGTGTTCATGTAAAAAAATTCCTAAGCAAAATGTGACCTACAAAATATTCTTGAACACATTAAACCTTATAAAAAATAAGTCTAAAAATACCATTGTTTAGGTAAAAAAAAATAGACCAAATATAATAAAATAAAAAGGAGGGTTTCCCATTGTTTCTATTTTAACACTACTACAAAAAGTGAGAATAACACCATTTTTTGTCTCAATTTCATTGTAGAAATAAAAAAATTGGGTGTTTTCCAACTTAGTTCTTTGATGAAATTGTGTCTAAAAGCATAGTGCAAAAGTAGTGCAAATGAGACATGACTAGTCATTTTAAATTGTGTCGAGTTTGCACCACCTTTTTGCCAGTTTAACATCATTTTTACACACATTTGTGCCTTATTTTTGCCACCATGTAATGAAAAAAATCCCATAACATCATCATCAAGGTGCGGAGTTAATGTGATGCAAAAATCATCCAATAATTTTACAAATTAAACATTAAGTACTAAAATATTATTTGCATTGTATTGCCACTCAGAATTTGTACACTAAGAATTTGTAAAATCTCCAAATATTAATTATAATAAAGAAAATATCTCAATTCAAAATGTGTTTTCCAATAATATATAATAATGTAATTCAGAGGAAGTACTAATAGGTCCTTTTCAAATTACAAAAGAAATAGATGTAAAACTACATCCTAAATATCCCATTGATTAGTCTCGTCCTCCTCCCCCTGATCCTCATGATTGTCTTTCTCTTCCTAATCTTATTCTTTATCCTCCTCATCCACATCATCATCTTCATTTTCCTCATCATCCTCTTTGTCCTCCTAATTTTTTTACCTTGAAAAAACATAATGATTAAATTTTTAAAATGTTTAATTTTAATTTATAAACCGTATGTACATGAAATTCAACACTACATGTCTTACCGGAACAAACCAATTATTTTGGGCCCAATGATTAAAGGAATTTTTTCTATCACAAGTATCTTATAGCCACACACACTTTCTTTGTTGCACACTTCTTATAGTAATCTTCCTATTAACACAATTATATGATAAAATTGTATATATTAATATTTTTTATTGACTTTTTCTAAAAAAATATCTAACTCTATAAATATTTTATATAAAACCTACATATTTATTGGTGTCCTCTTCTAAGCATTGTTGGCCCAAACGATGAGTCACCAACAACCCCTTTTAGACTATTTTTCCATACCCCTTGAGCTCATTACTTTTGATACTTGCATTAATTGTAACATGTATTAAATATTTAATAAATAACTATATTATATAGTTTCCATTGCATTCCAATCATAGACAATATTTTCTATTATAAGATTTGAATGGAGACCAAACAACATAAAAATATCAAATTAAATAACAATGTTTATCAACAAAATTGTAATTCTCTAAATAATTCTCCTTATAATGAAAGGGTCTTGACATTTATCATTGCTTTCATTAACTTACATCCTTATTATTTTCCTCTATTAGCCACAAGCATGTTGTTGGCCATTGCAATCTCAAGTTCAATCTCTTTCTATTGAAAGAAAATCCTAATATGCTTCTATTGATAACAACTCTCTTCGTGGCCAGGCTGCTTGCTAAATTAAAATATCTAATTTTTATGAAGAGGATAAACACATATTTTGAAACTTACAAGCTATTATGCCTATTGGTCTCGAGCTACATTAGTCAAAATCACTAGTATACTCCAGTTTGAGACAACGTAAATTTTCCAAACTTTGTTGCTGAACTATCAATTTTACTAGAATACTACTAACATATATTGTTGCCATCAACTATATTGATGTTATGGATATAATATATACAATTGGCACATACATGTTTTTCTACAATTCTATTCCATTCTTATACATGTGTAAAGATATTTTTTTCACTAACCAATTGTCATGCTAAACTATTTAGTTTATATCTTTTCCACTTGCCTAATGTTTAGTGTGAATAAACATTGTTGCTTTTTTGAAAAGAATGGATGTCAATGATTGTTTTATGTTCAAGCATACATGCCATGCCTAGACAAGCAACCTTTGAAACGAAGCTTAGAAATTTCTTGTTGAAAACCACGGTATATTTATCATGTCACTCTAGCATCATTAATAAAATGGATTTTCTTGATATTGTTATGGACAATACCGTACTTAACTTTTTATTACGGAAAAGTTGTTTCCCTATTAGAATCAAGATGAGATATTATTGACATGCCATATCAACAAAATATCAGACGGGGTATATTAAATCTCTCAACTTCGGAAGTGTTGATTCACACATTGTTGGAGACAAAACATCAAAGGAGAATATGAAAATGTGCAGCCATTTCAAAATCTACATGACATTAGAATTTACAAGATCGTGTACTTACCGCTTCGTAGCACATTTGTCCATATATGATCTTGTCCACTAGGAACACCAACTTGTCTATTTTTCTATAGTCGGTGCATATTATCAAACACCTTCAAGTTGACGCCATCTAATTCGCACTATAAGAAATTGAGTTACTTGCAGATCCAATATCTTTTGTATAATGTGTAATCTTTTGTATGATGTCTAAACTTGTGTTCTCTGCACTTTGTTTCCCTCTCTCTTGCAGTTATCCTCCCTCATAATACTTATTCATTGTGCCTCTCCCCTCTTGCTTTTTCACTCCCTCACTTTTCACGTCCTCAAAACATCAACTTCGGCATTTCCATTGTACTTTTCATGTATGATTGCTAGTATATATATTCTAATAAGTGCATATGTCTCGTTTATTTTTAAATATATCACAGTGTCATTTAAAAAATAGTGCAATTTGAAGGATGACAAAAAGTTTTAAGAAAATTGATTGCCTTCAAAAATTGATTGCAGCCACCGATATTTAAAGATTCTCCTCTGGCTGCTGACGAGCAAAGTAGATATAATGCTGTTGCGTCCCAAAACTTGGACATAAATTTTAATTGCAATAAACAGCTCATCCACACGTGGATATGAGAGAACTGTAGAAAAAGATTGATTGTTGTTAACAGAAGCGACAGCATCGTAAATATAAATGTTTTGGTGTGTGGGCTTGACAAGCCATACAAATGTGTTTCAGTTGCACGTTTACATGGAGAAATTGTTAATGATGAGAAACGGAAAATTGTGGGTGATTCTCATTACAGATTTTTAATTCTGATTATTTGTAATGTAAATTGGTTGGCCACATGATGTTTAGCCACGGTGTTTGAGAGTTGTTTCCGGTAGGGGGTAGAAACCATGTGGCCCATCTTACATTGGAAAGCGGAGGATAAGAGAACAATGCATGATTGATATAATGATACAGATTTTGCAGAATTAGATGCTTTCTGTCTGCTTGGGGTGCCCCATCATGATCATGTTGAGTTGTATAAATCATCTTAATAGGCAGGCAGGAAGTCATCATGTGAGATCCTTCAAGCAACTGCAAGCATCAGCATCAGAGGAATCAATACAATGAGCATGAGCATTGCAGTACCCTCTATGTCTCTTCTCTCATCTCTTGTGAACCTGCACTCTCCTCGGAAGCATAAACATAAGCGGTCAAGGAGCATGCCCTCAAGACTGCAGGGCTGTCCAATCCTCACTTCTTTTCAAGACCAACTTGCAGGCGAGGTGCAAAGATTGGAACAGAGGGCGGAGTGTTCTTCTTCTTCATGTTTTGGGGCAGATTGGCTTGGCCAAGCACTGCAGGTGGTGGTCAATGCCAATTCCAATCTCTCACAAATATACATAGACACTAAGGGAATGGGGTGTAAGTGGATGAACCAACATCTGGATGACATGGTCCACCTACTTGAAGTGTGCAATCTGCTCAGGGATAGCATCTCAGAAATCAGGAAGCAGCACATGTGTGTGCAGGTAGCCATTCGTGGCCTCGGAGTCAATCCAAACGCCCATGCACTTGAAAGAGCACGCAACTCCCTTGCCTGTTGGCTAGGGAACAAGGAAACCCAGTCCAAGTTGGAGAAATGCATGTCTATTCTGAGGCGAATGGCAGATAAGCTTAACCTTGAGGAGAAAGCAGGAGCAGGACTAGAAGCTCCTGCCATAGCCATCGACATCAACCACGCCAAGACCATCATCATCTTGGTTTGCTCTGCACTTGTCACTGCTCTTTCTTTCAAGACACCCCGACTGAAGATTCAAGCTCTTCCTCTTCCTAGGAGTTTCACTTCTCTACAAGACAAGCTAAAGGAGGCATTTGGGTTGAAAAGGAGATCCTCATCGTCATCTTCAAGGTTCTTGCATGAGCTAGAGGAGGTAGATATTGCTCTTGGAAACCTCAACAATGTTCTTAATTCCAATTCCAAATTGCTGATTCCCCTTCAGCTCTCTCCCACTAACATGGCACTCCATGACTTGGAGATTGCTCTTCCCTCATTTGAGCACAAAATCAACCAGCTATTCAATCTTCTTATCACTTCCAGAGTTGCACTCTTGAACACAATTTCTTCTCAGTAACTAGCTAGCGAGTTATTACAAGGGAGTACTAAATTAGGCTGCCAAATTGGCCTTTTATACAGTTTGGAGTCTCAATTCTTCAAAAGCAAGTCGCTTCCATGTAATATATAGGTATCAATACTTCGACGAAGACAATGTCTTAATTGATCTTCTTCAATACAAAATACAAAACATTGGTCACAATTTTCATGTGCTTTGTGTATGGTAATCTGTGTTTGGTTCTTTATAGCTGTATCGATCTATTACTTCTCACACATCCATCCAACCTATGGAATTAGTAAATTTCAGTATTCAAATATACCCTGAAACACTACACCTCTAAATTTGTGATGTCTCAGCACATAGTTAACAAATATCTGAACTTTGTCCTTTAGCTGCAGGTCTAGTTGTAAGCCATTATCTACATCTTTTCAAGCTCACCAACGTCAGATTGAATCTGTCCTTTTGCTCTGAAATAATATTTTCTAGACAGCAGCAAAGTTACTCCATCGGTCTTTTGTTTGACCTATTTCACTTTTTATTTAACTAAGAAAACACTTTAACTATTATCATTCTTAATATAATAATGTTTTTTTCTCTAAAATTTGGTTCAAACCATTGCATTATTGAAAAGGAATAACACAAATTCATCCATTATATTAATGAAGAAAGTTGCAGATTTTATTTGATTCTTTCTATAGTTATCGACTCAACAAATTTACACGTTCAACTTTAGATTAAATGAAATGTTCAAGACATACCCTGACTTGCTTTTCCTTATTTGTTTTCATTTTGAAAAAAACAACATATTATGATTTATTTGTTAGCTAGATTTAAGCAAAAACCTCATAACCTTCTTTCTCACATTGAAATTAGGAATGAGAATGGTTGTCATAGCTTTGAGCACATCAACATAGGATGTGATGGCCAGGAAATATTTCTTGGTTCCCTTTGTGGCCTTTGTTTGGTTGGAACCGCTTTCTCTTATGGTTATGATAGGTGATTCTAGTATGCTTTTAATATGATGTGGTGATTCCCCTTATATCGAGGGTCGGTAAAATATGGTTAGGACGTGTGATTATAGTTTTCTAAATATTATACATTCTTTTGGGTGTTTACCTCTACATCAATTTATTCATGGTAGCCCCTTTTACACTACGACCACAACCACTATTTTTGTTGTTATAATGGTAAAAAAATTGTAATTTAGAGTTTTACCCCTTGTATGATTGCACATGCTATACATGAAATTGTGCACTCTAGATGCTTTCAATGGTGCCCGATTGAGTAAAGGGTATTATTTGATCTAAATTTTCATCTCTTACATATTAACATTCTAGTTTAGATTGATACACATTAGAAAATCCCGTTGATTATACACTTGGCATCACTTATTTTTAGGGTTGTATTGGGAATTATTTTTCATTAGTGGAAAATAATATTTGTATTAAATTTAATTGTGAAATATTGTTATGCTAAAAATTTATTTTTTCCGTAAAGGAGGTTAGAAAAGTGTGCTTTGTTAATTTATTCTTAATGATTTTATATAAATTTTTACAATTGAGTTATTTGGACTTAGTTGGGTCTAAGAGGGTGAAAAAGTATGGCCAGAGTGGAAATGGAATGAAAGACATTCAAAGCATCATAAAGTCATTATTTACATTAAGTGAATTTATCAATGCTTTGGCTAGTGAGGTGCAACAAGCTTTCCAATGAGTGATTCATTAGGTGGCAATGAAAATACACTTATGTTTGTCAATATTTCTTCTTCTAATTCAAATTTGGAGGAGACACATAATTCTTAGAAGTATGTATAGCCATATTCCACTAATACATATTCTTTAAAAGCTTTTTGTATAGTTAAAGAAGATTTTTTTTTTTAATTGTTTGAGGGAATGTTAGAATTTTGGTTGAAAATTATGCATCCCCTCTAAAATGCATTCAAAATCATCCCTCAAAAAATGTGAATTCTTCAAAGGAGGTCACCATGCTGAAGAAAATTATTCATAAAATGAGTTTGGAGAATAAAGGCAAGAGGATTGGTGATGTATTGGAAGATATTGATAATGAACACTCTCCCAAGGATTGGCCATTCATTGGCTGTTTTCTGAAATATTTTTCTCATTTTATTTTGAAGGTCTCTATGCAAAGTACTATATTTATGTAATTGCATTGTAATGGAATAAATCCATTCCTTATATGTCAATTGTCTATTAGGGCTATGTTCTCCTTCCTTGATTCCTATAAGGAATCTTTGTTATCGTGGTTATGATGAATGGAAATAATTGTGCTTTAAGTTTAGTAGGATGTTGTTGTAGTGTATGTGAATAGTTAAATTTTTGTTTCCTTTGTTTGTGGATTGCATGCATCTAGTTTTAATCTGATTTGAAAAATTCAATTCAAACTAGAACAAAAATGGATAATATATTGATCTTAGATTATTATATAGATACAACAAACCAAGGAATTCAAACTCAAGTATAATGTAATTATGTCATGTATGCTATTAGTTTATCATTGTGATGTAATCATAGAATAATAGTGTTGTAGTGCATATGTATATGGTCATTTATTCT
This sequence comes from Taxus wallichiana var. yunnanensis, assembly GCA_018340775.1. Lineage (NCBI taxonomy): Eukaryota > Viridiplantae > Streptophyta > Pinopsida > Cupressales > Taxaceae > Taxus > Taxus wallichiana. Next base: position 532,519,905 of record CM031236.1, read on the forward strand.
CTTATCATTGTGAATTAAATTAGGTACTTTTATTTTGTGTTGGAAAATGTAATGCAAGTTACAATGTAAACATGGATAAATGCAATTTTCCTAGAGTATTAAGGAGATACAAATAACCAAGGAATTTTATGTCATGTAAACTATGCTAATAAACAAAATATATTGGGATACCTAATTCCTTTCAATATTGAATAAGATGATGATCCGATTGACTATATTTATGATATTCCTTTCTCTATTTCATCATGAATGCAATTAATTCCTCATTGAATTTTATTATACTTTGAGCTTGGTAGATATCATTTTAGTATATGCGGATGGTAAAATTTTATTTCTCTTGTTTGTGTGTGACATGCATATCGTTTTATTGTGAGTTCAAAAATCTAATGCAATTCAAGAAAAAATGAATAAATTCAATGGTCTTAGATGATTAAAGAATTTAGAAAACCAAGTCATTTTATCTCAATTAAAATACATTAAATATCATAATATAGTGGGATTCCTAATTCCATTCAACATTGAGATATATGATGATATGATTGACTATATTTATAATCTTCCTTTTTATCTTCCTTAGATATTACAATCCCTCTGTCCATTTTGGATAATCCAAATCTGGAAGTTTAATAAGTGCAATCCATTTATGAAAGTTGGATGTTCACCAAGTGCATAGAGTATAACATACACTAAAAACTATGGGAGACCTAAAATGGTTGATGTGGATAATATTTTCCATTTTATTTTTTCATAAAGTAGTTCTCACATATGTGTGGGAAAATATATTTGTGAGTTAATATTTAGGTGAGAATAATAATATTGTAAGTTTTTAATAAAACTCATGTAGAGATGTGTAGGAGAGAATAAAAGTGGTAGAAATATAATTTTATAATACATACCTAATTTCCATACTAAATACATCCTAGATGTGTTTTGGAGTTGTATTAAAGAAATATAATTGTATGATACATACATGATTTTGAGATAGTGAGATGTTTTTGAGTTGAAGCTTCTAAACTATAGAGGAAATCTTATGAATTTGAATAGCTCGAGATTTAGTATAGGTAACCTATCACGTATTGTATTCATTTAACATTATCTCCTATCATCCAAAGTAGTATCTTGGAAGATACATTACTGAGAATTCATTAAATAGAGGTGCCTAATCCATGAGGTGCACCTGAGGAAGGAGAAATGCATCCGGTAGTAGTATCCATTAATGTACACTAGGATTCAAGGTTATATTACATTGATTAACTTGAAAATATACATTGTCCACCATTCCAAAATTAAAAAAACATTTGGGTGAAATACGATAAAAAGGATTGGAAATCAATTCTACTCTATGGTTTGGCATTTTTACAAATTTGGTGTTTAATTGAATTTCACATTTTACAATACTTAAACAATATCTTCACTAACACATTTTCATACATATATGTGCACTATATATCCTGCATTCCATTCTCCTTCAAAATTGGCGTGCCTTCCATAATTTGTCACTTTCTCATTAACCAATCCTCGTGTAGTCTTGTAATTGTCAAAGAGAATTTGTAGTACAACTCGATTGTTATTGACAACCAATATTAAATATAAATAAAATTTGATATTTTAGGCACTCTTTGCATTTAAAATCCATGTTACAACTAGGTATTTGTTTATTGAACTTGGCATGGTTTGTGTACGTGCCAAAAAGTGTAGGGTGGCTTTATGTGTACACTCAACTCATCATGGATTTTTCCAAGGAAATTGACACGTGGATGATGTGATGATGGATGATTTTGAGGTGATTAAGGAGTTTGCAGAAGGTGATGAGAATGATGAGGGCATCGATGGCTAGTGGTTGAGGTGAGATGGATAGATGATCCTTTACCAATGAACCTATGAGAACTCGACTTGTTCATCAAAGGAAATGAAATTTCTTCCTATATATTCTCGAGGGGCACTGAGATTAAGAATGAACGCAACATGAAATTCATAACCTTTGAGTTAGTGAGATGGATTAGGCTATTTCAAGGTTGTAGAACTCTTTGAATGTGAAGTCCCTATATGGGAAAGTTAGTACAATCTAAATTTATGATGAAAAAATTTATTCATGAAAAGTCAAAATTTGCAAATTACCCTTATATTCTTAAAATTTTAAAAATATAATGTATGGATAAAACCCCAATTTTTATTGAATTTATTTGTAGACAAATCCAATTAAAAACTATGTTAAATATTCAGATGAAATCTTAGCTGATTTTTAAAAATAAATTTCAAAATATAAACACTAGTTTTGTTCCATATGAGTGAGGGAATGTTTTCTTGTAATGGCATCCAATTTGATTTAGCTCTATTAATTATTCTTTCAAAAATGGATGAATGTATGGATATTTCTCTAGTTGGTACATTTACTTAAAACCTAGCACAAACGTTGGATGGAGATGAAAATATGATAAAAATTCTTTATTATTAATTCAATGTTTAATTATGATGATAACATGATTTTAAAGCATAATTGCAGCTCCTGAATGGGATCACCACTTAATAGTGGAGGTTTATCATTATAAAGCCTTAATCCACCATAGGGTTTTAGTCCTTTGAGGTGAAAGCTAAAGAAAATGATCAAACATGAAAAAGTGAAATTGATTATAGAAAAATATTCCCTCCATTCAAACAACACTCTTTTTCTCGAATTTAACTTCCATATTTCCAAGCAAAGCATCCAAGTTACTTTAAGAGAGAAAAACCCCTTTTTATTAATTACTTGCTTTATTAAGTGTCCTTTTATGATTATGAATTAAAATAGGCCATGATGACTTAAAATACTATTATTAACTATTTCCAAAATTAATAAATTATCCTATGGTAAAAGAAGGATAGACTATGGGTATTGTGGATCAATTAATTTTGAAACGGGGACATAATTTTCCACCCTTCCCAAACTTGCTTTCCCTCAAGAAATTACAAGCTAGGATGATCCAACATTTCTTCTCCTTCCCATGTGGCATCGTCAATTAGTGTGTCCTTCTAGCATATGAGATACTTTGTTATGGTTTTGTTCATTATATATTTTTTCTAACATTTATGATTGTATCATGAACCAATATAAACTTTCCTTCATCTTCCGAAGAAGGCAAGTAATCCAAAGGAAATACATGATTCCCTCATACCTCTTTGAGGCATGAAATATTGAAGATATAATGCATATGACTATATGAAAAGTATTCTCAATCCGATGTTAGTATGCATATAATTTTTATTGATTCTATCCATGCCGATATTTTACTTGAGTATCTCTAATATATCTTGAATTCTTTCAACAAAATTTTTGGCATCTAACCTATATGACATGACCAAGTCTACTAAAGAAATATTGTCATACCCATAAAAATATTTTAAGGGTCATACCAATGGACATATGATATGTGTTAATGGTCCCCATGTAGATTCATTTAATCTAGGATAATTACTACCCCACCACATAGTTACTTATATATCCCTCAATCCATTTATCCACAATTTGACCATTTATATGAGGGTGATAAATCTTACTGGTAGTAAACTTAATTTATAAAGAAAAAGAGTTCTTTAAAATATAAACCGATGAACCTATTTTCCTGTCACTAATGATATTTTTAAGAGCCTAGGAAGTCTCAAGAAATTATCTGAAAAACAAATCAGTCACTAGTAGTGCCTTAAAATAAATTATGATATGGAAAAATTGAGCATACTTAGTGATTCAGTCAACCACTAGAAAATACATCTCTTAGCTAAACCATTAGAAGGTCATGTGATGAAATCATTAGAAAATTTTTCCCATTTCGAGTTGGAATCGTTATGGGATGCAAAAATCTAGCTATAGCTTGAATCAATGGAATTTTGACACAAATGTCTTTTAGTTGGTTGAAAAAATTAGAATTAGATTTTGATTTGAGATCAGTCTTTTTTTCTTGTAATCTTTTAGGAAATGGTGGATCATTACCCTGTGTTTTACTCTTTATTGAATTTTACTCGTGTTGTTGTGGATAAACATGTAGTGTCTTTTGTATTTGCTTTGCGAATCGGTATGAAGTAACTTTGGTTCCTCTGCAATTTCAGTAATGGTGGGTCCAACTGGTGGAGGAAGTGCTCTTCCTGAGAAAAGATGTATATTGTTGATATCAACAAAATAGGTAGGGTATTGAGTTGGTTCAATGGAATAGGTTGGCTGAGAAGATTTATTGTTAGGGTTAGGCGTTGGTTGAGCTGGTAGTTGGGTAGCTTTTGGTTGAGAGCCTACTTGGGGTTTGACATCATAGCTTGTTGCTGTGGATAAGGAGGTTGTTGATAATATTTTTGGTAATTTGGAGGTGGGTTATTCCACTTTGCTTCTCTACTCTCAAAGGCTGCTACCATGATTGAAGAGGTTGTTTCCATTGTTATTGTGGTTGGCCTTAGAATTGAGGTTGTCACTGTTGTTGATATTGGTTAGGATATGAGGCCCAACCTTGAGGGTTATCCCAAGGTGGGGGCTACATATATGAATTATTAGACCAATTTTGAAATGAATGCATAGGGTCTTGTGTCATACCTCCTTGCCTCGGTGGTAGCTTTCCTTTGAGCATTATAGAAAATTTTCCCATCCTCTGTCTCTAACATCTTGAATTTAGGTGAAGCCTCCCTTTCTTGAGAAATTCTGGCCAATTCTCTCGCATCTATAGTCACATTTCTTCCTTCTACATGTATTACGAGTACTTCTCAAGTGCTTTGCTTCTACATATTCCTTTTTCTTTTGGCATGTAGAGCATCTAATTGATTAGCCATGTCATTGATGATCTTTTGATTCTTGATTTTAGACATGTTGACAATCTCGACTTGGATATATCCCCAATTATTTTGGTAGCTTATCCACCTCTTGATCTTACACTTCTTACCCTCTTCATAGTATCTCTTGAGTAATTTTTGTAGGCTTTAGAGATTTCTAAAAAGTAGCTTTTGAAATGTCCCCTGCACTTTTAAGATCTAGAGAATTCATGTCCTTCTCACTAAATCCCTTTAAATAGAGTAATTTGAGATATTCAGGTCGTAGTGCGGTGTTCCTTGACTTCTGAACGTAGAACATGAACCTTTCCAAATAGTCTTCCAATGGTTCATCCTATTTTTGTGCCATTATGTAGATTTCATCACCTTCTATGTTGTTTGGTCTACAATAATCCTAGTACTTATCGAGGAATTTCTCCTTCATTTGTGCCTAAGTAGTTATAGCATTTTTTCCCAATTCCTTGAAGCATCTCAAGGATGCATCCTTGAGTGTAGTAGGAAATAAATTCAATTTATGTTCATCATTAGTATAATCATAACTTTTGCATAGAACATCAAACTCATACGTAAATGTATCTAGGTCCTTTGTCATTGATCCATGAAAATTGGGCAAGGCTTAGGAGATTTATTCTTCACAACAATAACTACATTATTTTCTATAATGGGAACTCAAAGGTGGTTTCCCAATTTCAAACATTTTGATCTACTTCTTCTACCATCTCTCGGCTTCTCAGAGAAGCTTCAGAGCTATCACTGGAGGACTCTCTTCTAATAGTAAACCTTGTACAAATGAAAGGATGTCTTCTTCTAATCCTCAGAGGTATATGAAGAGATATGTGCTACTTGTGGATTAGGTAAAAATATACCATGGGAATCCCTTGGATGGTGCATGCATCAACTAACTCAACTCATCAATGGAAATTAGTGGGGGCTGGTTTGGAATTGAATTTCCTAAAACCTAAATTGCTCTAAGAAATGAAAAACCTTTTCAAAAACTTATAACTTGACATTATCCCCAGAAAAGATGCCAAAAATGGTGGTGAAAATTAACTTACAAAAATTAATATGTTGTTCATTAATCTACAGTAATTTAATTATCAGACCTAGGGAATCAAATTTTCAATATTGCACAGTGTAGTATGTACACTTATAGATGTTTGGGAGGTATAAAGGCAAATTGATATCACTAAAATTAAGAAATAAAAATGCTGAAAATGAACTAGATTATGAGTGAAAGTAAATACTATGGAAAATGATAAAGCATGTAAAAATAAAACATAGATAAAGAATAAGTTGTTGCTAATCTAATAATGCAATGAATTAAAACAAAAAAGAAGGAGAGGGATATAAAACCACAAGTGGGCCCTGCCTTGGGTGCTAATCCCTCCTAAGGCCTATTTGTATAACAATTTAACAGAAATCATATTCTTATTTCACGGACATGAAGATTACAAGTGGAAAGTACAACAAACTCTCTATCTCTCGGATCTATCTATGTATCTCTCGCCTCCTTCTACAGAATTAATCTTTCCTTTTTATATCTTTCATTACAACGGAGGCATGAAGAGATAGATTACTACTAGGAGTTCCCGTGGGATCAAGGAAAATATCTTAACCAAACAAATCGGAAACTTACATGCATGCAATAGAACTATTCAATAGATGTTCTCATACAATCACATAATTGAACTAAACGATTAGTCAATAAACCAATTATTAAGTTATGATTCAAATCAATTAGTTCTCTGTTTGAGTTACAACGCATAATCAGTGATGAAAATTTAGTCTTATTCTTGCTCTCATAACTGATTTTGCCATCAACATGTGCAAGCATGTTAGTTTCTGCATGTAAAAACTTATTTACAAATAAGGATGGTATTTATACAAAGCATTATTTTACAATCAAAGGAAAAAATGAATACTCATAACCCACAAAATAAATTAATATTTAGTAATAATTATATTAACTAATATCTATGCCATGAGTTCAAGATATAGTGGAAATGTTCAGTAGTATCACCGAGAAATACAAGTTCAGGGGTACAATTGGCTAAAAAAATACATAAAATGAGGTGTTTTAAAAAGGAAATAAAATGACTCATCACTCACCTTAAAAATTATTTACCAAACATGTTTCAAACAACTCAAGAAAAATATAGGACACTACAATATGGTTCCTACTCAAGTCATCTCATCCATACAACCCCAATTTAGGTTATACCCAAACTAAACTCTAGATCTATCTTATGATAACTTGTGACTAGCTATTTAAAACCTTGGATGACTCTAGATAACCAATTATTTATAGGAATGGTAGCATGTTTTCTTTCTCCATTGGATCTAGATAATATTCAATTTGATATCTTGTTTGGGTTGATACACAAAGTTTTTTTGTCTACCTCCTCACTAGCCTTTATTATCAAAAATTACATGTTCTTGTTGATCAATAATCACAACTACCACCTATTATATTTCTTCCATTATATCTTTTCATGGGATTGAGAAGCCATTAGGGATTTGATTTAACTCATGGACATGTTTATCCTTGTATATAATTTATCAACACCTCTGACATGACCCTATCAAGACAAGAGTATCTTGAGAGGGACAAGAACTTTCTATATCATGTCCCCATTTTAAAATTAATTCATTCAAAATACCCATAACATATCCTTCATTTCTCATTGGCTAGTTGGGATTTATTATGGAAATAATTAATAATAATGTTTTAATTCATCCTATTCTATTTTAATTCATAATCATAAAAGGACACTTAATTATTAGAAATAAAAAAGTCATTAATTAAAAATAGGGGTTGTTTATTTTTTTAAGGTAAACTTAGCCACTTTCCTCATAAATAGTGAAAATTAAATTATAGAAAGGAGTGTTTAATCAAGGAAGTGCATCCTTTCTCTATTATTAATTTAGCTTTTGCATTTTTATCTTTTAATTCAATATTCATCGCCAAATGATGTACACCCATCCGTTATATTAAGCCTCAAGGACCAAAAAAATTCTATTCTTTGAGGTGGTTCTATTCACGAGCTTCAATTATGATTTCAAATCAACTTATCATCATAGTTTAGCATTGAATTAATAATCAAAATGTTTTATCATATTTCTATCTCTTTCCAGGGTTTATGTTAGGGTTTCTATTCAATTGTACTAACTAGAGTAACATCCATACATTTCTCCATTGATGATGTCATCATTACACACCTAAATCAGCTTAGATGTCATACCTAGCTATCTCTCCCTCATTTGTATGGCTCTTGAGGAAGCATTTGGGGTTTTTATTTGTAATGGAAATCATGAAAACAACTAGGGTTTCATTTCTATAATTTATTTGTAAATTTTTTTCTAGCGTTTAAACCTAAATAATTTTAATATTTTTACCTGAATTTTTCTACAAATTAATTCATTAAAAAGAAAGGTGTTATTTGTATAGTGTTGTTCAATTTTTAGAATAAAAGGGTAATTTAAGGGTTTTATATTTTCATCTATAAGGGTTTTCATCAGAAATTCATATTGCAAAAAGTTTCACATAAGGGGACATCATAGTGGTATCATATCTTTGATCTTGGTCCAAGTCTACAAGGTAAATTAATATTTTGGTTTCATATGAAAGCTAATCAAATAGAAAAATCAAAGTGAAAATCAATCACGAGTAAAAAAAATAATCCAAGATGGGAGATAGGTAAGAGAGAGGAAATATTTATAAAATCAATTTTCTAGTAGAGATAATCTAGAGGATGATGAGAGAATCGATGGTTGAACCTCATAGCACGTTAAGATATTATAATGGAAAATAAAGTTATAGAATTACCTTAAGCTATGAAAATCAAAGCTAATATGGGAGATGCAAGCTCTCTTCAGAATGAATGAACCTAATTTAATCATCCTTCTAAAAACTTTAAAGTAAATTTCCTACAAAAATAAGAATAAAAACCATATATGAGTATAAAATATGAGGTACACCTATCTTATGGAGGTCAAGATATTTCATAATATCATGAGGAATATGTAGTACTCAATTCTATAGTACATTAGTGTAGAAAGTTCTAAATTTTTTTTGTGACTTTATGATTAAGAATGAAAAAAATAAAGGAAGGAGAATTGAGCAAGAGAATCCCTAGAAATACATCAAATAACACTTGGGAAAATAAATATTCCCACTTATAATGGCTTTGGATAAGTGTTTTTCCCGATCATGGTTAAAAAAATTTACTACATACTTATCCTTGAATCCTATTTATGAAGATGAAGTTATCAAATTCGTCATAATTCATTTGGATGGAATCGAACTTGATTTTTGATACCATGGTTTGATTACCAAAAGGCGTGATATATCTCTACTTTTGAGGAATTCATCTAGATACTACGACATAAAGGTTTGGAAAAGAGATAGATGTCTATTTAAGATAATTATCCCAACTCAAATAGGAAAGAACATTAGACAACTACATTTTTTATTTTTTGAGGCTGTATGTGATGGTACTTGAATTTTACTACAATAATACATGTGGTTTAATTGTTTGATGTTTGGTTGAACCACTTAGAGGTTTGGTGAAATATTTTGAGACTTTCTCTCTTTAGAAATAAATTAAAAGAGAATTGAATCTAGAATCATTAGCTCTAAAGGGTAAATTTTCATGTTCAACAACAAAGCACAATATATTTTGGGAAACCGAGGAAACCACTTTTAGGGAAACCAAAGATAGCACCTTATAGATAGAAAAATACTTTATTCCATCAAGGATGATTTCAGCAAAAGGAGATACCAAAATCAAGTAAAAATATGTAAACAAGTAATAAACACAAATGGCAAAAATTATGATTCACTTGGAAAAAAAGTAAGACCCGACCATATATGTCTTGTGCATGGAAAAGTAAACTACATTGAGGTCATATATAATGTTAAATTATCAAAAAATAATTTGAACCATAATTTTGGACCGATAATGAGAACATTAAAAGAAGTAACATAGTAGATACTTCAGGAGGCACCCTTGCCACATTATCAGGTGTTCCTAGATATCATCCTTTCAAAGTTCAAGAAATTTTTCAAGAGAAAAAGTCATGGTGTTTATTAATAAATGATAAACCCATAATTATATTGATGAAGAGTTTGTATTCATTATGTGTTTGGCATTAATGTATTTCAAGGGTTTCAATGTGACTGTAGATGATGGCTTCACCCTTCCAAGTACCAATAGAATCCAACAACTTAATCTTACTTTGTGAATATATAACGTAAGTGATGAATTCTAATTTTTCATCATAGGAGAAACATATATGATAATTTGATTAAAATGGTTACATTCTTAAGGATAATTCACCCAAAATAATCATACTATGGAACTAAAGTTTAAATAAGAAGTAAAAGAGGTTGTGCTCCAAGGCATGACCAATGGAGGTCTAAGAGTGGTCATCGTTAAAAGGGTGGAAAGATATTTTTCGTAATGGTAAATTAGTATGGGAAGGCCATTATTTGATGATTTCTATTATTGAAAAGCATGCCATAGTGTTCATTCCATTATAGAAAAGTATCCCTTGTTTAGTAGTATTTCATGTCCACCGATAGGGATTTTAGAACATAATTTTGTTGAACCAATTATAAACTTATCATGATTACTCCCTACAACCATCAAAGATAATTCAAAGAATATTTTGATAAGGAAATGATGGAATTATTGGAGATGAGTCATATTTGGAGTATTTCTAGCCAATTCACTTCTTTTGTTGTCCTAGTAAAGAAGAAGGATATAACCATGAGGATGTATATTGATTATCATGATTTGAAAAAGAAAACCATAAAAAACAATTACTCCATACCAAGGCTCAGTAAGTTGAATGATGAATTACATGTATTCGTATATTTTTTCAAAATGGATGTGAGGTCTAGTTAACATCATATTTGGGTAAGTGATGAAGATGTATAAATAATAAATTTCCAGTGTCGCTTTGGGAATTTTTAGTTTTTTATCATTCCTTTTGATTTGAAAAATGCCCCAAATAATTTCCAATTATGCATGAACCATATCTATAGTAAATATTTTATAAATTTCATTTTTGTGTTTTTTCATGCTATATCGGTGTTTATTAAGATGTGGGAAGAACATCTTAGGCACCTGAATACAAATATGGAACTTTTAGAGAAGGAGACTATGTTTTCTAAGGAGTCTAAGTGTGAGGTTTGATGACTAAAATTCTATACCTTGGCCATGTTATCAATGCCCAAGGAGTTATGGTGAAACAAAAAAAAAAAGATATATTAGATTGGCCTCCTCCTACCACAATGCCATTGCTGAGAGAATTTTTGGGTTTTTACAATTACTAAAGGTGTTTCATTAAGGTATATTCCCAATTGGTTATTTAAATGACTAATTTAATGAAGGAGAGAGAATTAATATGGTCATTATCATCCCAAAAACCTTTAAAAACTCAAAACGGTAATGATTTTATGTCTTGTATTAGTTCCAAAATTTTCAATTCCATTTGTGTTAGAATTTGATGCATTAGGAAAAGGTGTTGTGGTATTTTTAATGTAAAATAAATATCCCATAGCCTTTGAGATTAAGAAACTAAATGATGTAGAATATGGATTTTCCATATATGAAAAATAAATGCTATCCATCATGCATGCATTGTTGAAATTCAAAAGTACTTAGTTTTTGGTCAAGAAAATGTAAGAACTTGTTTTTTTCTTCAATCAAAGGATCTTGATTGATATGAAAAAATGGGTGAGTAAACATCAATATTATGAATTTAACATAAATTATGTTAAATAATAAACAATGTTGTAGTTGATGCTTTTTCCAAAAGCCAACCTTTATTCTATGTTTAAAATTTTTACCTACTGGAAGGTTTCTAAAACATTTTAGAGTATGAAAAGAATGATTTCACTATTTCTATCCTTGATGGAAAATATAGAATGATAGGTGTAAGGTATTCAATGATCTCATTTTATATAAAAATAGAATATATCTTATTCTAGAATGAACCATGAAGTATTAAATTCTAGAGTAATACATGACACACCCTTGTTTCATCACCAGAGGTATTTCAATACTTACAAATGAGTAAGAGAGATAATTTTGTAAAAATGATTCAAGTGACTAGTCATGTACAATACATCAAGGAGTTCCTTACTTATTAACATAACAAATAAGAACATGAATTTATAGCTAGATTTTTGCATCCCCATCTATTCCAACTCAGCTAAGGGAAAGCTTTTCTAATGATTTCATCACCAACCTTCTAATGGTTCATGTAAGAGATGCATTTTGTAGTGGTTGACTAACTCACTAAGTATGCTCACTTTTTTCATATCATAAATAATTTCAAGGCACTACTAGTGACTAATTTGTTTTTCAAATAAGTTCTTCGACTTCATGGGATCCTAAAAATATCATAAGTGACAGGGAGAATAGGTTCATTAGTTTATTTGGAAATATTATAAAAATTTGATAAATAGATGGTGAAATAGGTGATAAATGAGATTGAGGGATATATAATGAAATATGTGGCGGGTAGCAATTATCCTAGTTTAAATGAATCTACATGGGGGACCATTATTAGATATCATATGTCCATTAGTATGACCCCCTTCAAATCTTTGTATGGATATGGAAATATTTATTTTGTAGACTAGTCATATAATATAGTAGAGTGTCAGGTGCCACAAATTTAGTTGAAAGAATTAAGGATATATTAGAGATACTCAAGTAAAATATATTGGCACACATAGAATCAACAAAAATTATATGCATACTAACATCGGATTGAGAAGAATTTTCATATAGTCATATAATTACATCTTCGACATTTCATGTCTCAAAGAGGTATGGGGAAGTATGTATTTCCTTTGGATGATGAATGAAAGTTGATATTGGTTCTTGAGACTATCATAGATGTTAGAAAAAAAATGAACAAGACTATAACAAATTATCTTATATGCTGGATGGATCCACCAATTAATGATGCCACATGGGAAGGAGAAGACATTTTTGATCATCCTAACTTTTAATTTCTTGAGGCCAAGCAAGTTTGGGAAGGGTGGAAAATTATGTCCCCATTTCCAAATAAATTCATCAAAATACACATAGCCTATCCTTATTTTACCATAGGCTAAGTGATTTATTATGGAAATATTTAATAATAATATTTTAAGTCATCATGGTCTATTTTAATTCAAAATCATAAAAGGAAACTTTATTATTATTATCAATAAAACAAGTCATTAATAAAAAATAGGTTTTTTTTTTCTCTTAAAGTAACTTGGATGTTTTCCTTAGAAATATGGAAAATAAATTTAGAGAAAGGACTTTTGGTTGAATGGAGGGAATATTTTGTCTTTATTTAATTTCACTTTTGCATGTTTGATCATTTTCATTAGCTTTCACCTCAAGGACTAAAACCCTATGGTGGATTAAGGCTTTATAATGATAAACCTCCACTATTGCATGGTGATCCCATTCGGAGCTGCAATTGTGCTTTCAAATCATGTTATCATCATAATTTAACATCAAAATAATAATCAAGCATTTTTATTAGATTTTCAGCTCCTTCCAATGTCCATGCTAGGGTTTTTAAGTAAATTTTGTACTAACTGGGAAATAATCATACAATCATCCATTTCTAAAATCATAATTAATAGAGATAAATCAGATTGGATGCCATAACAAGATAGATATCCCTCACTTGTATGGATCCCATGTCAGTGTCTGGATTAGTATTTGTATTTGACATAACGAACAAAACTAGTGTTTATATTTTGCAATTTATTTTTAAAAATCAGCTAGGATTTCATTTTGAAATTTTTTCATAATTTTTACTTGGATTTGTCTACAAATAAATTCAATAAAAATTAGGGTTTTTTCCATACATTATATTCTTTAAATTTTAAGAATATAAGGGTAATTTGAGAATTTTGACTTTTCATGAACAAAGTTTTTCATCATAAATTTAGATTGTACTAGTTTTCCTATAAGGGGAAACTTCACATTCCAAGAGTTCTAAAACCTAGAAATAGCTTAATCCACCTCACTAACATAGATTATAAGTTTCATACAACGTGCATCCTTAATCCTAGTCCCCTCGAGAAGATATAGGTAGAAATTTCATTTCCTTTGACAAACAAGTCGAGATCTCACAGGTTCATTGGTAAAGGATCATCTATCCACCTCACCTTAACCAATATCCATCAATACCCTCATCATTCTAATCACCTTCTGAAAAATTATGATCACCTCCCACAATCCTCCATCATCACATCATCCATGTGTCAATTTCCTTGGTGAAATCCATGATGAGTTGAGTCCACACAAAAATCAACCCTACACTTTTTGGCACGTATAGAACCATGCCAATTTAATAAACAAAGAGATAGTTGCAACATGGATTTTAAATGAAAAGAGTGTCTAAAATATCAAATTTGATTTCTATTTAATATTGGTTTTCAATAACAATAAAGTTGTACTACAAATCCTCTATTACGATTACAAGACTACACAAGGATTGGTTGATGAGAAAGTGTCAAATTATGGAAGGCACACCAATTTTGAAAGAGAGTGGAATGGAGGATGCATATTGCACATATATGTATGAAAAAGTGTTAGTGAAGATATTGTTCAAGTATTTTAAAATGTTAAACTCAATTAAACACCAAGTTTATAAAAATACCAAACCATGGAGTACAATTGATTTCCAACACTATTTATCATATTTCACCCAAATGTTTTTTTTTCATGTTGGAATGGTAGAGAATGTATATTATCAAGGTAATCAATGTAATATAACCTTGAATCCTAACCTACATTAATGAATACTACAACCTGATGCATTTCTCCTTCTCGGTGCACCTCATGGATTATGCACTCTATTTAATGGATTCTCAACAATGTATCTTCAAGATCCTACTTTGGATGATAGGATATAATGTTAAATGAATACAATAAGTGATAGGTTACCTATACTAAATATCGGGGTTAGTAACATTCATAATATTTTGTCTATAGTTTAGAAGCTTCAACTCAAAAATCTCACTATCTCAAAATCATGTATGTATCATACATTTATATTTCTTCAATACAGCTCCAAAAAACATCTAAGATGTATTTAGGATGGAAATTAGCTATGTATTATACAATTATATTTCTACCACTTTTATTCTCTCCTACACATCTCTACATGAGTTTCATTAAAAACTCACAATATTATTATTCTCACCTAAATATTAAGTCACAAATATATTTTCTCACACATATGTGATCACTACTTTATGACAAAATAAAATGGAAAATATTATCAACATCAACCATTTTAGGTCTCCCATGGTTTTCAGTAAATGTTATACTTTATGCACTTGGTGAACATCCAAATTTCATAAATGGATTACATTTGGTAAAGATCCAGATTTGGATAATCCAACATTGACAGAGGGGTTGTAATATCTAAGGAAGATATAAAGGAAGATTATAAATATAGTCAATCATATCATCATCTAGCTCATTGTTGAATGGAATTAGGAATCCCACTATATTGTGATATTTAGTGTATTTTACTTGAGATAAAATTACTTGGTTGTTTTAATTCCTTAATCATCTAAGAGCATTGAATTTATTCATTTTTTCTTCAATTGCATTACATTTTTTTACACACAATAAAATCATAGGCATGTCGATACAAAAAAAAAGAAATACAAATTTTACCATCCGCATATACTAAATTAATATCCTACCAAGCTTAAAGTATAATATAATTCAATGATGAATTAATTTCATTCATGATGAAAGAGAGATAGGAATATCATAAATATAGTCAATCGATCATCATCCTACTCAATATTGAAAGGAATTAGGTATCCCAATATATTATGATTATTAGCATAGTTTACATGACATAAAATTCCTTGGTTATTTTTATCTCCTTAATCATCTAGGAAAATTGAATTTATCCATGTTTACATTCTAACTTTCTTTACATTTTCAAACACAAAATAAAAGTACCTACATTACTTCAGAATTATAAGAGAACAAATGACCATATACATATGCACTAGAACACTATTATGCTAGATTAAATCATAATGATAAACTAATAACATCAATTCCATAAGTACATTATACTTGAGTTTGAATTCCTTGGTTTGTTGTATCTATATAATAATCTAAGATCAATAAATTATCCAATTTTTCTAGTTTGAATTATTTTTTCAAATCAGATTAAAAATAGATGCATGTAATCCAAAAACAAAGGAAACCAAAATTAAACCATTCACATACACTACAACAACATCCTACCAAACTTAAATCATAATTCATTTATATTCATCATAACTATGATAACAAATATTCCTTATAAGAAGAAAGGACATTCACAATAAAATGAGAAAAATATTTTAGAAAATAACCAATGAATGGCCAATCCTTGGGAGATCGTTCATTATAAACATCTTCTAATACATCATCAATATCCTTCCTTTATTCTCCAAACTCTTTTATGAATACTTTTCTTCAACATGGTGACCTCCATTGAGGAATTCATATTTTTAGGGATGATTTTGAACGCATTTTAGACGGGATGCATAATTTTAAATAGAAATTATGACATTCCCCAAATGCTAATAAAATTTCTTCTTTAATTATAAAAAAATATTTTAAAGAATATGTATTAGTGGAATATGGTTATACATACTTTTAAGAATTATGTGTCTTCCTCCAAATTTGACTTAAAAGAAGAAATATTGACAAACACAAGTGTCTTTGCTTTACCACCTAATGAATTACTCATTGGCAAGCTTGTTGAACCTCACTAGCCAAAGTGTTGATAACTTCACTTAATGTAGATAATGACTTGTTGATGCTTTGAGTCTCTTTCATTCCATTTCCACTCACACAATACTTTCTACACCCTCTCATACCTAGATAAGTCCAAATAACTCCATCGTAAAAATTTATATAAAATCATTAAGAATAAATTAACAAAGCACACTTTTCTAACCTCCTTTACCAGATAAAATAAGTTTTTAGCCTAACTATATTTCACAATTAAATTTAATATAAATAATTGTTTTCCACTAATGAAAAATAATTTTCAACAAACATGAAAATAAATGATGCCAAGTGTATAATCAATGGGATTTTCTAATGTGTATTAATCTAAAATGGAATATTAATTTATAAGAGATTAAAATTTAGATCAAATAATACCCTTTACTCAATCAGGTGCACCATTGAAAGAATCTATGGTGAAGAATTTTATCTATAGCATGTGCAATCATACAAGGGGTAAAACTCTAAATTACAAATTTTTGACCACTATGCAAACATAAATAGTGGTGGTGGTGGTGCTAGTTTAAAATGTGTTACCAAGAATAAAATATGTAGAGGTAAACACCAAAAATAATGTATAATATTTAGAAAACTATAATCACATGTCCTAACCATATTTCACCCACCCTCGATATAAGGGGAATCACCACATCATGTTAAATGTATACTAGAATCATCTATGATAGCCTTAAGAGAAGATAGTTCCAACCAAAAAAAAGGCCACAAAGGAAAACAAGAAATATATCATAACCATCACATCCTACGATGATGTGGTCAAAGCTATGAAAACCATTTTCATTCCTAATTTCAATGTGAGAAATAATATTATGGGATTTTTCTTATATCTAGCTAACCAAAAAATCATAATATGTTTTTTCAAAATGAAAACAAATAGGGAAAAGTGAACTAGGGTATGTTTTGAACATTTCATTTAGTGTTTAGTTGAACGTGTATATTGGTTGAATCAATAACTATAGGAAAAAAATCAAATAAGATATGTAACTTTCTTCATTAATATAATGGATGAATTTGTGTTACTCCTTTTCAATAATGCAATGGTTTTAACCAAATCTTAGAGAATAAAACATTATTATATTAACAATGAGAATAGTTAAAGTGTTTTTTAGGTAAATAAAAGTGAAATAGGTCAAACAAAAGACCGAAAGAGTAACTTTATTCTCTCTAGAAAATATTATTTCAAAGGAAAAATATAGATTCAATCTGATGTTGGTGAGCTTGAAGAAATGTAGATAATGGCTTACAATTATACTTGCAGCGAAAGGAAAAAGTTCATATATTTGTTGAATATGTGTTGAAACATCACACATTTGGAGTTGTAGTGTTTCAGGGTATATTTGAATATTGAAATTTTCTAATTACCATAGGTTGGATGGATGTGTGAGAAGTTCTCGATCGATACATCTATAAAGAACCAAAACAAATTACCATACACAAAGCACATGAAATTGTGACCAATGTTTTGTATTTTGTATTAAAGAAGATAAATTTAGACATTGTCCTCATCGGAGTATTCATACATGATATTACATTGATTCATATATATTATATTGAAGAAAATGAATTCTTTCCTAGAATTGAGACTCCAAACTCTATAAAAGGACAATTTAAAAGCCTATTTTAGTACTCCTCGTAATAACTCACTCGCTAGTTACTAAGAAGAAATTTGTTCAAGATTGAAACTCTGAAGTGATAATAATATTGAATAGCTAGTTGATTTTGTGCTCAAATGAGGGAAGATCCATCTCGACCTCCTAGCGCGCACTCGACCTCCATGAGGTTGTGTCAGACAATCGATGTGGAATGAATAGATGGCTATGTAACAAAATGTGATGGAGATGGTCAAACAAGATATCAGGGACATCTAACATCCTCTATGGGAAATAATGGAACCTATTCATCAAGGGCAATGAAATCCTCTCTACCCTAAGTGGGTGTAATGGAGTGGCTGATAAGAATGCACACATGTAATGGCGAATCAATGTCCATGTGGGAAAATCTCTCAATAGGTTTCGGGATCCATGGAAAATGATATGTAGGAGCCTTGTAAGGATATCCAAACAAGGTCATGGAAGTGAACAGCGAGGCTATGCGATCCAAGATCTAAACTTGATTGGCCGTGGTGGTCCAAAACTCATAATATTTTTCGTATTTGACATTCTTAAGGACATTCAACTACTTGATAATATCAAGTGGTAGTGGTGATGTTCGAAAACTAGCATATGCAATCCTCGTGTCAATGTCTCATGAGTAGTTTGGGCCCATTCGGTTGGGGATCTAGAATCACAACCATATGTTCTTGGTTGTTATGGTCCTTGAAAGGTCATATGGGACAACTATAGCTATGGAAGATAGGTGGAGATGACCAAGTAGTGATTAATGCAACCTATAACCAAAGTTGATTTTCCAAAAATTTGTAAGATCCGGTCATCTTCTTCTGTTTAAAGCTCTCAGCTTTCTTGTTGCTCAGATAAGGTGTCCGAAGTGGTTTGGAAGATATGAATCCGAAGACCTTGGTCAATGTCTGATAATGTTGCCTATTAATTTGGTTGTGGCACTATGGGCTCAAATACGTAATCCCTAGGTTCTCTTGGGGCCAAAATGGTCATGCGAGATGTGAATTTAATTAATCTAATACAAGAAAGTAAACTAATTTAAACAAAGGGGATCTAAACTATATTTTTGTGCTTTTCAATTTTATAAAAGAAATACAATAATAAATAACAATCTAATTTAAACTAATGTTTTTGTATTTTATGGATTTTTGGAAAATAACAGATGCAATAGAAGAAATGAAGAAATTGCTTCTACAATTTAATTAACAAATCCTAAACAAATAAACAATCAGATGTAACTATTTATTCCCTAGGCAAAAGTATATGTAATTTATCCCTAATAAAATAAAAGATTTTCCAACATTTAATTACAAATGTGGATCCTTTGTTTTTCCTTAGAGGCACGGGAAGAAATCAAAGCTTCTCAGAAGCTTTTCTTCCCTTCCATCGTAACTTCCTTGAAAAAAGTAAAGAAGGATTCAATGGAGGTTTTACAAATGAAAAGATATTGCAGTTGATTCTAAATTAATGCAGAAGCTTTCCTCTCTGAGAAACTTCCCTTGCAAACCCACAGGGATAAGCAGGGAAGTAATCTATCACCAGAAGCTTTTCAAAGGAAATGGGAGCTATAATAGATTATCTATGTATTTGTAATGATTAAAAGGAATTTTTCCATTAATATATAGTAAACAAATGTGTGTACGATTTAGAAAAAATAATTATAGAAATGAAGAAACTCAATAAAGAACCCTAACTTTTGGAAAGTATATTGCTAGGCAAATGCCAATGTGTGGTATCACTTTGTGTTCCCTTAGTTATCTTTTCTAATCTTCGGTGTACACGTGATTCCAAGAAATTGCAAGGGAATATAAAAGAAGTAAAGAATATGAGTGCTCGAGAAATGGTATCTTGCAAAATTTGTGTTGTATATATCTTCCCCGTGGTAGATATAGACAAGCGGAAGAATATGGAAACCAAAGAAATTCAAACCTCAGCCCATGGCGCACAAAAGGAGCGCATGACAATGAGTGTCGATAGCAAAATGGATGCGCCATGGCGCATGAAAAGGGCGCAACGACAATGAGTGTCGATAGCAAAATGATGCGCATGGCACACAAAGGGGCGCACACAATGAGTGTCGAACTAAGCTTTAAATGGATGCACCCATGGCGCATCAAAGGGGGCACTGACAATGAGTGTCGACACAAAAATGGATGCGCCCATGGCGCACAAAGGGGCACGACAATGAGTGTCGAATTGAACAAAATGGATGCGCCCATGGTGCACAAAAGGGGCGCACGGCAATGAGTGTTGCATTAAAAATGGATGCTTTAATGGTGCACAAAGGGGCGCACGACAATGAGTGTCGATGAAGTGCTTAATGGATGCGCCCATGGCGCACAAAAAAGGGGGCACGACAATGAGTGTCAACAGCAAAATGGGATGCGCCCATGCGCAAAAAAGGCACATGACAATGAGTGTCGACATAAGAAATGGATGCGCCCATGGCGCACAAAAGGGGCGCACGACAATGAGTGTCGACAGCAAAATGGATGCGCCCATGGCGCACAAAAGGGGCGCACGACAATGAGTGTCGACAGCAAAATGGATGCGCCCATGGCGCACAAAAGGGGGCATGAAAATGAGTGTCGACATAAGAAAGAAAAGCCCATGGTAACATAGAAGTGGCGCATGAAAATGAGTGTCAACAAAGAAATGGATGCACCCATGGCGCTACGTAAGAGGCGCATATAAATGAGTGTCGACATAAGAAAGAATGCGCCACATGGCGCACGAATGGCGCATGACAATGAGTGTCAACGGGGCAAAAGTTGCTCCTTAAGGCGCACATAAGAAGATGTCGACACACACACGGATGCTCTATGGCGCACCTTCAGGAGGCGCAACATTGCTCGAGTGCCGACAGAAGCATACCCACCCGATATTCAGATGGCCATAACTTTTGACCGGGGAGCTCCGATTCACACAAGGTTGGACTTTTCGGAAAGACTACGTGTCCTCTACCTAACTAAGACTGGATATATTTAATTAGGTGGGAACAAGTTCTTAAAAATGCAAAATATAGTTTGCCACTTTTGGGGGTTTGATATGGTCCTCACCTACCACCATAATGAGATGAATTAAATACAACTTGAGGTGGTTGGGGTAGATTTGGACTTTCTCTCTCTCTCTCTCATTCTTCCTATAAATTGTAAGGAGGGGCTTCTTTCTAAAGGTTGGACATTCTTGTTTTCCCTCCCTTCTTCTCTTTGGCAGTAGAGTCATGGAGCTCAAACCTCCCATCCGAAACCCATAATGCACCTTTACCTCGGGAATTTTTTTTTGTAGTGTATTGTTGTATCAACCTTCGTGAGCAAATAATGCATGACCGTGGGATGCTTCTCAATCCTCTATGTGTTTCATTTTGCATCCTCCTCGATCTTTCACTAATGAATATGTTTATTCATGCATGATTTTGCATTGCATTTCTACGCGGGTCTCGTGTTTAATTGGAAAACGTATGTTCTTCATTCCTCGGTGCATCACCTCCTTAGCTTAGGTTTGTTTTTTATGCATTTCTCTCTCTGTCTCCTTGGTAGTTAGATTAGCTTTTAGTAGACTCTCTCGCATTTTATTGGTGCATCTCGAATAGAGAATAGGAGCCAGCCTTCATCCGGAGAGCTTTTCCGATTTCGCAAGGTCCCACACTTGGGAAAAGCTCCATGTTGTGTAATAGCACCGAGATTCTCAACCCATCGAGCTGGTAGAGTCCTGTGGGTGCCGTGATTCGACACCAACGGGTTTTGGCATTTTACGGTGGGACCAAGAGGTCATTCCATAGATTTGAAGGAGTTTTCATGAAATTTCTGGACCAAAATTGCAGGTTTTACAATTCTGTGATTTTTCACCTTCCAGTCTGAACTTTGAAATTGATTTTCAAGGACTTAACTTGCTCGAAACAAGTCAAAATTTCATCAGTTGATAGATCGGGGGGTAATCTTCAAAAGGGTATTCCTATAATTTTGAGATTTTGACTTTCAAAATTTCATGGTTTTTTGAATTTGGATTTCGGGTTTTCGTAAATGCCCAGCGTTTTTTTGGGTTTTGGACTGCATCATTCCAAATCAAATTCCAAACCCCAAAATCTCAAATGTGCAGTCTTTTAAAAAATTTTGTGTTTAAATATTTTCTCAGTTCTTGTGTGTAACTTGGCAAAATCTAGTCTTTTTGAGGCTTGTTCTCTAACACATCTCAAGCGACTCCGAAGGGATAGAATTCAGCAGTTGTAGCAAGAAAAGTTGCCTGCATATTAGTGAGAAGAATTTGAACCAGGTCTAATACTCAAGAAGAGGGCTATTTGTCCAATCACAACTATCACCGTGGAGGAGGAACGAGAGGAAGAAGACCACAAAGATCACCATCTCCACCTAACAGACTTTGTCTACACCTCCACCGGTAGGCCTTTTATCTCGCATCGACCGTGGTTCTTAGGCCAATCATAATGGCACATCTACCATCAATCCCTTTGTCAATTTCACTGCAGGCGAGTCCACTTGCCCTAAATGCCTCGAGGAATCAAATTCCGAGTTGCAGCGCTAAAGAATATCCCCTACTTCACAGGTGAAAATCATACTACTCCTATTGATCACATCCAGGATATTGCTAATGTATGCGCGATCCACGAAATAAATGCAATGGATATTGCAGTCAAGTTGTTAGCTTCATCTTTCAAAGGCAAGGCCTTACAATGGTTTAGGAGCCTAGCAGCAGGGTCTATTACAAATTGGAACCAGCTTTGTTCAGCTCTTTGTAGCCAATTCGGGGAGAGGGCGGACAATTTGTCCTTATTGGAACAGCTGACAACAATCAAAAGGGCTCCTAACGAACAAATGGCAGATTTCAACTTCAGGTTCCAACGGACATGGGACAGGATCCCAATAACTGTCAGGCCAACTGCCGAAGGAGCATTCCTTTATTTCTTAAAGGCTATGAATTCAGACATAGCCATGATGATCCAATCAATGGGAGGGACAACGCTGCCAGGGGCCTATGACATGTTAATCGAGAGTAGATCACTCGTTTAATCTAAGTTTGGCAAGCTTGCACCAAGGCCGCCAATGCCTCTCTATCCAGATATGGGAAATCCTACAACCAGCCAAGCACCAGAGTTGAATCCCATTCCAACTCCTAGAAATCAAAGCAATAATGAGGCATCGACTTCTTCAAATAGTTCAAAGGAATTGCAAGAGGTCATGAAACAACTGCAGAACCTTGGAAATGAGCTTGTGACTATCAAAAGACAACAAGCTCAAAGTGCCGCAATCAGACGCCTCAAGCACAGCACTGCCAAGCTTGGCCCCTCATACCAACAGAATAGACCACCACCACCTCAGGCTGCGAACCAAAGCCAAGGACAACCTCAAGCTGCCAGGCCATTTCGGCCGTATGATCCAAATGCAACGACATCCTCGAGAGCCTTGGTCCCGACACAAAATAACATGGCACAGAGTAATGACCGGGTGTTACCCTTACTGCAATCTACCTCTACAATCGGGCCAGGTTTCAAGATGTTTCAATGGTGCATCAATCGACCTTGATGGTGCAAACCATTGGTGTGCCTCAAGAACCAAGCCAAGAAGGAATCAACAAAGCCAAGAAACACAACAAGAGGGACCTTCGCCAAACCACATTAGCAAATTGGCAAACGGAAGACTTACGTGGAGTTAACCAACGGCCTTTTCAAGGCGTACGCCAACACGGTGCAGTAGAAGAGAAGCATAGTAGAGGAACAAATGCTAATCCATTGTTCCTTAACCCGCCTCTACACAACAAGGGGCCGTGCAGACTCAAACGCAGCCCCAAATGCGTAAAACTGGGACTAAGGTACCTGTAAGCAAAGCAACACATGCACCCGCTCTAAGCTCAAATATCGTAAAAGGTTGCACCAAGTAGGGGTAGTAAAAGGACAGCTTCATTCCCCTTCAACATCATCGATCAAATGAAGAAGACACATGTGAACATTTCCCATGGGGAATCACTTCGCGATCCGGTGGCAACGAGATTTATCGCAAGCTGCGATGGCTAATTGGTCCGCCACAAATGTATCAAAACCAAGGACATGAGAAAGTTCTCACTAATGCAATTGCAACATGATGGGGGGCCAGACAAAGGAAAAATTTGGGAAGCCTCCACCATTCTATGTTTCATTGATTATTTGGAAACCACTTGAGTACACAACTACATGATAGATTGAGGAGCAAAGTAGTTCGGTTGATGCCAAAGCAAATAGCGGATCAACTCCGGAGTGCAGTACGGGCCAGAGTCTTTGAAAGGAGTAGTGCAATTAGATGGAATAGCTTGATTACAGACAGGTTGGGGTCATCGAGAGTTAAGCCTAACACTACATTGTGTCATGTCTTCTAATGTCTATAGTCTTGCGAGATGTATGCAGCAATTGACCTCCGCGCTCTTTGCGTTGTGTCTATCAAGGGACTTCCTTTGCGAATGATCGGATGTTTGCTCTGCGAATTGGTCACACGTGATAGCAATACGTAACT